>JAHZNE010008054.1:0-47652 GCA_027744055.1 Callyntrura sp. NNG-2020 | reverse complement strand
TATATATTCAGCATAAGTCCTACATAGAGTCTATATGGTATAGACTTATCTGCAAATCTGCAAATTATATACCTACGTTTTATAAACCCAGGAAAAATATAGATTAGGCGAGCAAAGGACGACAGATGAGCTGGTCGTGTTCATATACAATTTACTGTACTAAATCGCATTTTATTATTTGACCGTGTATAGCAAACAAACTTACTGACAAACAAACTTGTAATGCCCTGTGCTTACCTGTACATGTAAGTATCATAATAGCAAAAACAATTTTCCGAAGAAACTCATTATATACTTATGTACTACCAAACAAAGTATGCATGTACATATATGCCAATACTCAGACTTTATTGATGGTGTTGTCTTTCTTGTGAAAATCTTTTTCCCCAGCAAAAGACCTCATCGTATTTTTTGTTATGCTACCTTATATTAAATAGAATCGACTTTTTTTATTTATTTCATTCATTATTAAGCATACTTAGGTATTTTAAGCAAACTACAGCCACTATGGACAGAAATAATGCATGTTATGTCGGTTCCAATTGGAAATCTATCCTCGACTTTACGGCAAATAATATTGCCATGACGAGATAAGTTATCTCATTATTTACGAGGCGTTCCATCAACACTTTTACGCCTTCCGTTGTGCTTATTCCACAACAGTCCGGGAAACGTACTGATTATATGTACAAGAGAGCCAAACTGCCTTTTTTCTTTACCTTGCTATCTCCAAACAACTCCTTCTACGAAGAGTGATTAAATGCTAATGAAACATCGCCGAGTATGCTCTTGGCAACACCTGGCGTATTTTACACTTTCGCTTTTCAGCACCGATAAAGATTTCCTGATATAATACACTAACACCATTCAATATCATAGCAGCATAAACGGGCATGCATCTAATATGAAGGAATGGCTTTACCCACGAAATGATGCTTGATGCTCCTCCACAGCTTTTCTCTTTTTTTTACGGAATTGCATGACTACGTGCGCACTTAAAGCAGAGATGATTTCCACCAGTTTATATGTTCCTTGGCCCTCCTGCTTACTCTTAAATAGCATGGGGCGAACACGCCCATCTTTTTATGTTGTCAGAGACTTTCACCCAGAGTTTGCTCAACGCAGGACTAACAAAAATATTAAACCAAATGTTTAAAAACGAAAAGGAAGCGTTTATACCTCCAGACATGTAAATGTTACACACATGTTAGTCCACAGGCTTGGGGTTTACACACACAAAATTATATATAGTCGCTTGATTTTCATAGAATTACTTTTAACTTTCGCCAAAGAAAGAGAAAGATGTATCTGCTCAGATATAAAAAAAATATTAAATCTATAAGAGGTACAACCACCCATCCCCATGCCAAGCGATATGCGGGAACAGATGAATTATTATTTATAGGATTCCAATAAATGCTGATTTATATAACTTTAGATAATGGTAAGTATACATAAATACGTGCATACATATCCATGTAATAAACATATTGTTTGTGCTGGAGGGATAATGTACAGGAAAGGAGAGAGAGAGAGAAAAAAAACGCTTGAACGGAAAATAGGAAAAGGATCAAGGTCAGCTTACTATATTATTTATATCATAGGCATTGAGGGGCTGTATAATGCAAGACATGAAAAATTATTGTACAAACATGCATGCACACTTACCCGGGAACAATAGACAACATACTTGGTTGAAGTAAAGAAAATAGAGTATTTCTGCTTCATTGGTTGTTTTTTTTTTTAAAAAAAGACCTATTTAATAATGCTATACATTTTCTATGCGTTCCTTATAAATATATAGTCAGTGCATACCTGTTTAGCATTATTACAGAAACAAATAATTGATCATTTCTTTTGGAATACCAACAACATTAGCCCTTTCCACTTGACAACTATTCTTTACTTGCAAACCGTTTGGGCACAACAAACGTGCACCTGCTGCTCAAGAACCGCTTTCACGAACACAAAATACCAAACATTTAATTGTAGTGCAGGAGCGGAATCCACATGAAAAATACACCGCAGCAGGATTCAATAAACAAAACTGCCACGTCGTAAACGAAACGATACCTGATTGTATTTTTGCCGGACGATTCGCCAAGGCTAGCCACACAAGTACACGACGGATGCCTCAATCAAGTATATGCCATAATACGCATACATTTATAGATGAATTTATTTGTAGGGGTGTGCGGTATATAATAATACTATTTGCAGGGCTTGAAAATAATGCATTTATTTTATTTATTACCAACTTGCAAAAGCTCTGACGTATAAAAGAGACATGATGTGTGTAAAAGTTCTCCGAGATCTAATGATATATTTTCTCTGTAAATTCTAAAATGCGTGCCGGATTCTAACACTTTCCACATAAACAGTATCGTTCTTACGTGTCGCTAATTTATGATCATTAGATCACAAATGACACTTCTTCGGCAAAGTTTGGCTAGGCAAAAAAAAATTTTTTTTTTCATTGTCGTCAGACCAAGTTTCAAGGACACAGTAATAAATACTTTAAACAAAAGCGTGAAGAGGCCAGACACCCGAACAAAACAACAATAGAATCCACAACTCTCAACTCTGCTAAACTGTTTTATACATATCATTCATGAACTTTAGTATTCTGTATTAAATAATAATAATAAATACGAACATTATTAAAGGAGTGTACGTCTTTACGGTAATAACGCTTTTGACATTTGGTTTTGCTTAAGTATATTATCGAATTCAAGTGCTCCATATGTCCTACTTTTATCGAACGATAAGAACATTGAACGAGTTAGGATAATTACTATATAACATGTAATGGCATACTACAGTGTGTACCATCAAATATGTTTTTAAGCTAGCAGCTTGTCTCCTGTTGTTTCCTATTGTATGCAAAAACAATCCTTGTGACATGACAACAACGACAGCCATTTGGGAAAACAAAAACAGACAACAAGAAAAAATTGGGACGTTAAAATATAATTGTGTTGGAAAAATCGAAGCAGCTGGCATCGATTCTCTAAGATATTTCTGTCTTTTTACATATCTTCATATCTATGTTATCCTTCTGGCTTCTTGCAAATAAACAAGCCGCCATGCAGGGTGTTCGCAGTTCATTCTATTCTGGTCTTTAGTGAAAGCCGCAGTGGAAACGTATTGCGGGCGGGGGGCTATCCGGAGTCCGGACGGGATTTAAAGGGAAGGGAAAAGACCAAAGAGAATGAAAATGATGATTATAAATTCCCTTCCACCACCATGCTGGCATTTTAAAGGAATCTACTACTGAGCTATATTTTTGGTGAATTATTACTGACTACTTGTTACGCTTACCATTGACATATTTCCTGTCCGTTGTTTATCACCAACCAAACCAAATTTGTAGAATTCGCCGTGTTATGTTGACAAATGATACTTGGCGGCGATGACGTTGTAAAAAGTATTACCACGACATGAATATATAATGAAGTTGTAAGATTTTCACTTCGTAAACATTTCATTAAAATTAACGCCCGTTGGTCGAATATTATAAACAATTACGTATTTCACACTCAGGGTTGCCTTAAAGAGTTGACCGAATAATTTATCGGAACTAATGCGTACCTATCCGTAATAATAGTAAGGGAGGTTGTAAAACACAATTAATAAAATTTCACATGTTTTTTTTTGTTTTTGCGTCGTACATATCCCTAATGTATTAAAATTTATTTGAAGTAACTCTTATCAGTTAGGTAACCTATTTGGTATGTAAGATACGTCAATGCCGACGCTTTGTACCGCTGAGGTTTCGTCAAAAAGGTATCAATGGAAAAGGATATGTAATTACCTAGATTATAATGCAACAGTCGCGGTAAACACCATTCCATTGAGTTTACAAACTTGAAATGTACGATTTCATTTATAAAAATTGTATATATTGTATATAGCTGGTAAGAAGCAGGTTATGGGTTACGCATAAATATATCTACGTATTTATGAATCGTGTGTGTGTTAACGGATAAAAGATTTTCTTGAGAAAATCGACTATAATATAACGACTTCCTCTATTTGCTAGATGAAACAATTAGATATACAGACGCTTAACTCACAACATATCCTGTAAATTAGCGTATTTACCATTTTTCTTTTATCGCCTACACAGGTCGCAAAATAAATTTATGTACATACATATTATATTAGATGTATTACTTAGCTCTTTTGCCACGTTTCTATTTCTGATCACAACTTAACAGTTGGGAGCTTCTGGTTGTTTTCAAGAAAAAAGGGGAATTTTTGGCGGATTCAATTTACCATGTTCATCTGTATATTACACAGACTAAAAATTTAAGCCAGCTGGATTGGTCCAATTGAAAGCGATGACAACCGAATACATAGTTAGTACAGTTCTTCGACAAGCTGTCACAAGAAACCGTATTATGATAATAGCTACATAATAAGCTTAATAATGCATGTAAAGTATGGATGTAAAGACAGTTAAATTATAGCTTACTAAAATAATTACAGTGTAGTTTTGAAAATGGGTAATACTATAGCTGTCGCTGTTCCATACTTTGCTGTATCCATGGCTTACCACCTTTATCCAGCTTGGCACTAGTAAATAATTATGAAAATACACGGACACAAAAACCATTATGCAGTTGAAAGGTGATGAATTTAAATACAGAAGGAAGATTTTTTTATACTAAGGATGGTACATGCTGTTAAATATCAAGAGAAAAAAAATCATGAGATCAGTCAAATAAGTACGCTGCTCTTGACCAGTGAATCAATTCTGGCATACTACTTCTACATCCATGTAAGTTTTTACACAAGTGAGACAATCATTGCTACTTTTTTCCTTACGAGAAGCCTAGACTGTTCAGGTTACATGTATATATTATTATCGTTGTAGTATAAAAAAAAGTTGGTTGGGGTGAATAAATTTTTACCGAAATAAAATGAGTTTTTTTTCTTTGCATCAATACAGACAAGGGACTTTTATTATTATTCTTTGTATAAAGAACTCATGTACACTGGATCAGTCAGTACTAAGAATGTAATGAAGTTTTTTTCTCACTTTTGAATCTTTGTTCTCTTCTTTACAAAATGAATGCGTTCTAGGTTACAACGGAGCAACTGTACGTTTGGATGCTTGACTACTCCATATAGCCTTATGTTAACAATACTACTAACGCCAATTCACAATGTTTTGCGAGATTCTTTGCGTTGGCTATTGGGTCTGGGTTCATTTCTTCCTATAAGATTTTTTCGTCGGAAATCGTATTTTCCACTTTCCCCTATACATTTTCTCCATTTTCGTGCATTCCAATTCTAGTTGTATTGTAGATGTGGAGCAATACTGTAAAGAAAGAGGGAGCGTGACACTGACTCGTTGCTTGTCCATATTGACATGAAGAAACCACTTTCGCTCTCATAAAGTGGTGACGGTATTTTAGTTTTATTATGTTCCTTGTCAAATTACTACATACGCACAGATGCCACTATTCTGTCTCAGCGAATATATGAAATGAATGAATACTGTCTTGTCAGGTTGATTGTTTGTGATAACATCTCCTTTTCTCTCCGCTTTCTTGCAAGACGTAGCTGAGTTCAGGAGGTCCATATCCCAGCCTGAACATTGTTGAGGTTTCCCTATTTATCTATATAGTTACCTACATTCATATTTTAAAGCCAGTAGACAAATATTATGTCAATGGAAGGATCGACAATTTCATGGAACCCATAGACCTGTGCATCGTCGGCACAATAAAGCTCATACATACATACATACATACATACATGTATTTATATACATTTCCTTTTCTACACCTATTCAATTTTTCAACGAAATAAACATGGCTTCAACTTGTTAAATAAGCCTATAAAGTGGGTTAAATGACAACAGAATAATTATCCCCTACGAAAACATATCAACTACCTATATTTGAGTTAAAACAACCAATTGAAATTTTCTTAATGTAAATTTAGAAAACTAATGTTTTTGTGAGAAGGGGAAAATAAATGGGAGGGATAGCTTGTTAAAGTACAGTGGTGTTTTATATGTTCGTGTAATAGATATATGTTAGATGCTTCAGGTGTATTGAAGAAAAACGCTACACATTATGGTTTAGATATGGAAATTGCACAGGAAATGAAATTTTGATAAAGTTGTTATGCAATATGTACCAAGGTAGGTTTATCAAGTAAGACTATTATTGTATGACGTAAACATACCAATGACTTCTTACTGGTGACGGGTCCACAGTCCTCTGTTGGGACATGCATTTAGGCGGTTTTCGTACGATAAGTCGCACAAGTTGTAATTATTTGATAAAAAAGGCAAATATGAGTAAAACCCTTAAAGAAACAGCAATTCTTTAAATTGCTACAGCTACGTTTAGATCAATCCATCAATAGAAAAGGATATTTATTTTCCAAATAACAGGTACGCTAACCAGCGTACCAACTCACACAAAGAGTCAGATTCCCCTGAAATGTTATTGGCAAGACTGTCCGTTTAAAATCAACGCAGGTTTTTTCTCGATTACACTCTACGGCCTCAGCCACAGTATAAAACAGTTCGTGTTGAATTGCGAGCATTCACATGTGTATAATTCAACTGCAGATGAGCAGGCGACGGATAATGTACGATATTTTTCTCTAGATAGAACTTGGATTCAGATATCCACTGAACACAATTAGGTCTTCGATCTTGCAAACCACGTGCAAAGATCCATACACGCCTTCACAAGATGCCGGCTTCAGTTACAGGTATAGGTTGTTCGTATACAAACTAATTCCAAGTAGGTAAATTGAAATGCCTTTTGTCCCGCAGTATTTTAATGAACGCCACAGTTACCCTGTTCGAGAAATTGCTACGCTCGTTATTTTGCATTTCATGCTTCTTCAACTGGTCTCTACGCAACCCTCTACAATTTTTTTTCTTCTGTCACAAACAACTATCTTCTCACTACACCACTTGTAAAGTGTTACATCTCCAAGAGGAGAGAGTAAACTGCATGACAACCAGTCCGAAGGAAGAGTGGTAGTGAGAGGAAAGGCTTTTCTACTTCTTACTTTTCTTCCCGCTTTAATACATCGGTAACATCCCCAAAACAACTAATGTTTTTTCTCGTCTTTCCAATAAAATGAATAAAATGTTGTTGTGATGCGTAAGCGATTGCTTTCTCTGATTTCACAGGCCGCTTTGCCTAAGTCTTTCGTTGATGTTCTCCGTGGTAGTCACTTTCTTTTCTTCCATTTTCAAGCTCTTCCTTGTAACTGTCATGTTTTCCTACTTGCCATACTAAAGTACACCCGTAATTTGCCCAACAACATGAGAAACGAAACAATCCTCCTTAAGTTTTCCTATGAATGAAGTAGGTACATACACTTAAGGTTTTATCTGTTGTAGTAGCAAATCCGACTAAAACAAGCTCGTTGTCGTGGTTGACGTTTGTTCTCAGATCTCATTGAAACAAGCGGAAATAGAGGAGCCCAGCACACTTTTCACGCACCGCATGTAATATACCACTGCGTTATTTTCTCTTAGGGAGGGAGTTTATTTCTAACACGAAGCTTTCTTTCCTCATAGTTTGTTTGTCATGCACTGTCATTATAAGCTTCCTTCAAGAGCTCCCCATTTGCAGAGCAAGAAACGTCTGTTGCACTTTGCTCCGGCACGCTGGCAAGCTCAAGCTGTTGCTACAGAGCATTTCAGGTTTTGCATGCAATTTTTTGTGCAGCGAATAGTATGTTTGCTTAGTACAAAGACAACAAGTGTTGTTTAGCCGTACACCGTTACACGACAACGAATTATGAGCAAGGAAGTTGGTTGACAACTCCAGGTAGTCCTAATTATCTTTTGGTCAGGGTATCCTCTCCTCAGAAAAATGACCGGACCACACCGATTAAAATTCATGCGATAGGACACTTCTTGCGAAACACCTTTTCCTTCAATATGAGGATTACAACGGTGACGAATCCATGACAAGCACAGTCATAGAGACGGCAAGCGTGTCTCCTGGCAACAACGTGTCGTTGCAACGACAAGGGGCACTCACGTATATCTCTGTCTCCCTCGCCACTCTTTTTCTCGTATTTGTATACGGTAAACTGTGAGCACACACAAACAAGTTTAAAAAAGTCGACCGGTTGATGTAAGCAGAAGAGCGATGCGTTCAGTGTGTGTATCGAGGGCAAGATCTACTTGTAAACTGGAAGGTTGTATAGAAAATACACATCATCAAACATACAACAACCATCCATAATAATGTGCCAGCTGAGCTAGCAAAAGTACGTTTAAGCAAACGAGTTGTTTAGTCAGACAGACACATAAAGAGCTGCTTAGAGAGAGACAGAAAGAAAACCAACCTGGTAAGGAGAAGAGGCACATGAAGCAACAGCAAGCCAGTCAGTTTTTGTTATAAAAGCAGAGAGGAGCAGTGGTAGTGGTGAATATGGATATACACACATAAGTAACACCGCTCATCATCATCATACTTATAACTTGTAATACGGCCCAGAATGTGTATGTCTGTGTATGTGGCTCTCTGACTGACTGTGACTTGACATAGACACACAAGACCAAACCAACAACACAACAAAACATCAAGAGAAAAATAATAATGAAGCTAAAGCAAGTCTGGTCTCTATCACTCCTTCTCTATTTGTGTATGTAGCAGCAGCAGTCCACCAAACACACAGAAATAAAAAAGCGTGTACATTATTGGATACCTCAAAAAAACTGTGGCTTGCACATATTGTCAGTTGATTTGGGAAGCAGTGGAGCCCTTCCAACAAAAAAAAATATTGTATATATATCAACTTGCAAACTCTACGAACGAAGGGTTTCTCTTTTGCTCCTGGTCGTTCTTTTCACTGTGTCGTCGTCGTCCTGTAGTTGAGAAAGAGGCACAGTTACTCCCATTTATAGGGAGCACAAGACGAGGAAGAAAAACAAGAAGGAGGCAACTAAAACCTTTCACACACACAATGAAAAAAAATAAAAAACAACAACAATTGTTTACGTATAAAGAGCCTAGTGGCATGCTCGTTGTTGTAATAGACGGTGGAAAAAAGGTAGAATAAAGTTGGGAACCTTGCACAACAACAACAACACCAGCAGCAGTGGACGGGAAGCAATTGCTCATTTAAAGAGGTATAGATAAAACGGGTAAAAAACATGGTCATTTTTGGCCTGGCAGAGAAAACGGGAAGAAGTGGAGACAATGATGATGACGATGTTGATGTGTTCCTTGCTGCCTTTCCTTTTAAGTGCAAATAAGACATGTACGTTACGTTTGTTTGTACATTTTGGCATTACGTACACATGCAGTTATGTATCCTTGTGTTTTATCGTCTTTCCGTAATAGTGGCCGTAATAATAATAATAGTAATGTGCCGACATCCCTGGTTTTTTTTCTCTCTGTGCGTCTTTCAAAACGTAAAGCTACTGTTCCCTTTTCATTTCAACTAGTAGGTCTACTCTTTTCTCAAATATATATTATTCTTTCGTTGTTGTTGTTGTTTTCGGTCTTTTGTTGCCTGTCTCTCTCTCTCTTCCCCCTCTCTCTGAAATCTAGGAACAGAGAATGCATAATATAGATACACACGTAACTTACTGTAGGTATAATATGCAATATATACATACATACATACATGCATCATCATCATCATATTATTTGTGTACAGGCTTTTTAGCCTTGGTGGTTGGGAGCAGAGTTTGTTAGTTTTGTCATTATTTGTTCAACGATGTTGTTGTTAATGCTGTTTTGTTCTCGTTGTCGTGTCCTGCTTGCCTGACAGACTGATGATTAGTCTCTTTCGTTCTCTCTCTCTCTCTCTTCTCTTCCTACTTCGAAGCTTTTACTCGTTTGCTCCGTTTTTGACCAGTTTCTGGTGCCTTTCCTTGCAACCATTCACATGTATATAGTATTTATTTACTCTGCCCGTCTATTTATGCTGCTGCCTTTATCTTGTTTGTTGAGGAAGAAGAGAAAAAATAGCCTTTTTTTAAAACAAATAAATGCAACATCATCGTGATCGTTAGCAGGAGGAACAACAACAACGTTAACTAAATACAAGACTCAAAATTCATTACAAAAAAAATCGTAGCTCCTTTCATTCCTGTGTTTTTACTGCCACACACTTAGTAACGCTTCCTTCTCTTCTGGTTAACTAACAATAATCCTGTATTCCAGGCTAAGTACGTGATTGGGAAAAGGAATAATAAAAAATATTTACGATTATCAGTCTTCCTCTTCCCTTGCAAGTCATCAACAACAGCAACGTGTGCATTTGTTTGTGACGCCTGTACTGAAATGTGAAATGTAGCGATCAGTGCCGAAGAAAATGCAATATTATATTGTTTATGTCGTGTTAAAAATTTCATAATCGATTCACATGGACAAGAACGCCCTAGTAGTAACCTTTGCTCTTATACAATTGGACTTTTCATATTTATGTTATAATCAAAACACAAGAATTTCATAAAGGGAACCTTTACACGAACAGAGGGAGAGAGAGAGACGGAGAGACGAAACGACGGACACCACTACCACCATGGCATACAAGAGTGATATACAAAGCTGATAATAAGTGTAAACATGTACTTTCATTATCTTTGTTGCCTTGCCTTGGTCGATATTTTCTCTATGAGGCAAGCAGGACGTGTACGCGGTGGTAATGGTGTCGCTTTGTTTTTTTAGACGATGATGGCTAAAAATGATGGTGATTGTAACAGTAAAAAAAGATTGCCACATAAAACACTTGTGTTTCTATAATAGACAATTTTCACAAAAGCTTTTTATATCGCATAAACAAGCATTTATGGTAATAATATACAACATTACTGCTGCTGTCTGTACCAAGTCACTGCACTGCATAAGCAAACTAACCGAAAGAGAGAGAGAGAGGCAGATATGTTGTAGTGATAATAATAACAAAACGAAGGTCTCCCTCTGATTATATATGTACTTTTTGTTGTTTTCATCCTTCCCTTCTTTATCCTGATGCTTGTTGTTGTTGTTGTTTTTTTACTCGAATCGTTATGCAGCGTTGCTTATTCTTTTTCGTCCTTGTGAAAGCCAGATAAGCCAAGTTGAGTTGAACGAGAAGGGAGAGGAAAAACGGGAGAGAAATTGGAGAATACACACACCGTTCAAAAAGAGAGCGCGGGCGAGATGTTCAATCGTCTATGTTGTATATACTTCGTTTTTTTGTTAATGGACATCTAGTAAAAAGATATTATGTGTGCTGGGAAGTGATGGTAGAAGCAGAGTGCCCGACTTATTTTTTTTCTAGGTAGTAGGAGTAATCTGTACGTGTTTTGGTGTTTGTTGTTGTTGTTTTTCTAGTTTTGCTAGGGAAAGGAGTTGTTTTGGGAAATAGGAGTACAAAGAAGAGAACAGAGGGTCGTTGTTGTGATCATCATATGAGATGATGTATGCTCATGATATATTATGTTGTTTACTTCCTTTTTTCCGCTTCTCTCTCTCTCTCTCGCTCTCTGCTCTCTTTCTCTCGCCAGTTTTGAAGAGTTGGTTGTTTGTTACAACAACAAAAAATAGAGAAAAGGAAAGTAGGCTGGTTCGAAGTTGAGCGATTTCCTATGTTGCTTTGTATCATTATTGTGTGTATATTATTATCACTATTGTGGATACAGGAAAAAATCACTATTCAATTTTACTACGGGGCCACATATAAATTGTGGAATTATGAATTATCAAAGATGGATTGTGTGCTCCCTTTCTTTAGAAAAAAAAGATATAAAATGTGTACAGTTATTATGCGTCATTTTTCTCTTTCTTAAAAACACATTTGTCATTCTTCCAGGAAAAATAAAACACGAGACAGGGAAAATATAATACGGTAAGACATGTTCTACTACTACTACTACCTGCCACGTTAGCAGGTTGGGAATACGTATACCTTGGAATTGTATCATCCTACCATCATCAAGATCATCCTGTGCAATATTTATTTTCTTTTTATTATTCCTTTAATACAATAAAATAACAATCGTAAAAAGATTTTACTTGAAACGATTCGACAGTTGCATTTCCTCGCTGCTCATATATACGTCTTAGTAAAAATGGAAGCCAGGGAAGGTACACGATTATCATGGGAATGTGTGGTGCATAAGTACAAGTGAAGATCATTATGTTTCTCTTGATTTT
Organism: Callyntrura sp. NNG-2020; assembly: GCA_027744055.1. Classification (NCBI taxonomy): domain Eukaryota; kingdom Metazoa; phylum Arthropoda; class Collembola; order Entomobryomorpha; family Paronellidae; genus Callyntrura; species Callyntrura sp. NNG-2020. Next base: position 35,506 of record JAHZNE010008054.1, on the reverse strand, counting down.
TTGTTTATGCTTCCTCGAGTAAATAAATAAACAGCCACCATTTTGTTGGAGATTTCACAAAATTCTAGATTACATACTTCACGAATTCCTGTTGTACGTATAAATCCCGTATCCAAGTATAAATATCCCCCATGCATACGGTATTAAAATACTTGCTGTGGAAATGCAAGTGCTTGTAAACACATTGCAGGCTTTCCTGCTTTGGCACTGTAAGGAATTGGGCGATGATGATTAATACGTGACAACAGCGTGCAACATTGTCACGTCAATATGATGTTACGTTGTTGATGCGACGAACCCAGTATTATCAATTTACATGTCTCCTCCCCCTCCATGTAAAAGCAGCATTAGCAATTGGAAACCGATAGTAAGAAACACCAAAAAAGGTTGATACCTGGGCATATGAATATTTGCGTAATGTCTTAGCAATATGCTGGCATCTGGAAAGTACAAAGAAAGTTACAAAATAGAATACGTACAACACCTCTATGTATTCCAATCTAATATGTATATGGAGAACATTCGAAATCAGCACAAGTCATGTAGGCATGGCATGCATAACTTTGATGTCGAATTGTAATTTTATTAGTAATTTTAATGAGTATGGCACTTTGGTGTGTAAACGAACCACCAAACGGTGCATGTCTGAAAATCAGACACTGTAATGAGTAAAGGCATTACGCCACATAAAATCATGACTGTACCACGGTGGCAACAAGAGACGACCGTTTTCATGCTTTTTATTGATACAATCACTTATTTTTCCAGTGACGACGACGACAAAGATAGCAAGTGAGGTGGACAGCTGCACTAAGGGAATACCATTATTAGCAATTTAGTAGGCAGTAACTTGATTATATGGCACTTTAGCCACCATTTTCACCGTCATATATTACGTTCCAGTTGGGTCATGATGATCAACATCAACAATCATCACTGCAAATGTTTTTCTTTGTAGGAGTACGCAAAGGGAGAGAAAGAGCAAGAGTTATGGGGTGGATGTGAAATGCCTGCTTTGAAAAGAAAGTGAGAAGAAAAATATAAATACATAAGAAAACAGGAAAATATAAGTGTTTCAATATACGCACGTATACGACGCATGAAAGAGGAAAGGAGTAAGCGAGAGAGAGAGAAAGAAGTTAAGTTGTTTTGTTGCTCTCAGTAGTCTACTCAAAACGGCAAGCCAACAAGTTCATAAAATTTATCTCAAATGGCACAATAACGGTTACTTGAACGGCGGGGTTTCCAGTCTTTAACTGCATTCCTTCATGTGGCTTTTTTTTGTAGCAGTTCTTTTACAACAACATGAATTGCTTCTACAACATCCTTTATAATGCCTCTGCACTTTAGATCGTCATAAAGCGGTGCGTGATATCCAAAAAAATACAGTAGTTGGCTTTATTACACAACATTTCAATGGAAACACGCGTTTTAGATACGGGCGAAATGAAGGCATCAAGTGCGTAAAAACAACTTGACGGGCTTCCTTTTTCTTGTAAATCTAAACATCGGAAACGCAGTAGTACACACACAAGCATCATCATCTTCCCGGTCCTCGTGCGAGTACCAAAGCAAGTAAACGAGCTGTTTCTTTCTTTGGTGGAGCTGACACAGGGCTAAATAGGAGACCTCACATTTTCCTTTTCTCAACTCATCACCTCGCTCTCTCGGCTTTCTTAATGCCTTCCAAAGCTGTTTACTTCATACTTTTCTACTACCATCCAAACATACAGCATTTTTTTCTTCTTTTCCATACGCTTCTTGCTTTGCAAGGCATGTTGTCTGTCCAACTGGGACAGACAAGGTAGCCCCTTTTTTGTCAGCAATAAACGCCGAGAACTACAACGATACAGGGAACGATGAAGAAACCTACTACTAAATTGGAAACGTCGATGGAAGTTCCACGGAACAACTTGGAAGTGGGAGCCGGAACACCAGCAGCGGAGAGGTTAGTGGTAACGACTCTGAGCTCCACGGTGAACTGCTTTCTGTTTCATTCCAGGCCTCCATTTATATACACAACAAAACAACAAGTCATACATGCTATGACTTTGTAATGGTATGGAGTTGACGTGTTGTTGTGTTGTTGATAAAGCCGTTGCTGCTGCCGTTCCTATTTCTTGTAACGGGAAGCTCGCGTATAAAAGAGAGTGCGCTTGTGGGAATCTTACTTTGCCCACACTCCCTACAAAGTGGTATGGTGTTTGTCGGAGGAGTGAATAGAGGAGCAATGTGAATCAACAAACTACGTCTCTGTTTTGTAGTGTCTACGACCAACCAGCCAACCAACACAACAAACAGCGTAAATATTCGAGACAACAGGATATTTATACAGCGTCTCGTTTCCTTCGCCTTCTCATTCCGTTCTTGGATTCCTGGAGAAGCGGAGACACGCCAACTTTTCCCCTGTTTTTACTTTCGTCGATGGCATGACTATATGACATGTTTCTCCAGTGTTTACCTCCGCTGTTGGTGTGCCTCGTTGGTTTACAGTTTTTCTGATATGTGTGCGTATGCAAGCAAGCATGACTATGATGAACGCAAAAATGTTTTGTTGATCATTCCGGGGCATGTTGAAGTTAATCCTTTTCAAGCAGCTTTACATGCATAAATACCAAATAGTAGAGGCCGTCTTTTATTTACAAACGAACAGGATTTTTTTGGAAGAAAATATTCTTTTTCTCCATTTTCTGCTTGAAATTAGTATATTGCCTAAACTCCGGATATTAGAAGGGATCGTCGTGTACTTCAGAAAAGAACCAAGTTCTTTTCCTTGTGGCTCCAGAGCAAACAAATTGAAGAAAGAAGAAATTTCAAATGAGTACCGTCGTATTTGTTGACGGTTTCTGTCGTGAAAGCCAGTTTTTCGGTTACAGCTTGGAAAACTGTGATTTTCTTTCAATTTCACCTGTACTCCCTGTCTTAGATGGCGTACGTGTTTTGAAATCACATATTTGCATGTAAATCTATTGTAAATTAAATCATGGGTAAAATCCAGCAAGTCATTTAATAATGCATGGGCCTACCTCTGATTTACTGGTGGAGCAAATATTTATTTTAAAATGTAACTTTGTTGAAGCTATTTTCATGTTCGCTTATTTGAAACTTTCCGGATTGTTCAGCTCAAAAAAACATCAGTGGATTCCCAGAATGGTGCACTTAATTTTCTACCTTTCCGCTTTCCGGTAAAAAATAATAAACAACAGAGAAACAATGGAAAATACTTGGAGAGAAAACCCATTTATTCTTGCACGCATTCTATAAAGCTGCCATAAGGTACACGTTACTTTTACATTTCCTTCAGAATAAGAAAGGATACATTTTTGTTCCTCCTCACAATTTATTTATAAGAAAGAAATCCCGTCAAGTGAGGATCAACATCATCACCATAAGAGAAAAAGGATTTTGGTCGTTTTCATCGGATAAAAATATCAGCTTTTGAGTAAACGATAAGAACGACTTTGTGTATTCCTAAATAATATAATACATTCCAAAGGTATAAACATAAACATATTAAGGAAGCAAACGAAGTTATAGAAAACACGTCAGCGTCAAACTGGGAGTAAAAACGGAAGACAGCAAGAAGCTATCTCCTCTCGTGTCGACTTATTTTCCCGAAATTTGTTCACTTTTTGCTTGGTGTTGCCTGCCTCTTTTTTTTGAAACATTATTGTCCCAAGTGAAGAAGATGCCGACAACTCTCTTTTCTCTTTCTTTGATGGTCTTACTCCCCGAAAACACTTGAGTGGGAGGGAAATGGGGAGAACGAGAAAAAAAGTCAATGCGGCAGGGTAGTGAAGGTGGTAAATGTCATAGAAAGTAATTCTTTTTCTTTTCTCTTCAAAGCGGAAGTAAATGGAGCATAAGTGCTCAAATGCTTCTTCTTTATCTGCTCGATATATTATCCTTCAGTGGTACACTGTGTGGTAGGTAACAACAGATATGGGCTTACAAACAGTATCACGTACTACTTTTATAGAGACTTATATTTCGTCAAATGCTTTCTCCCTTCTTGATTTTCACCATTTGACATTGCTCGAAAAAGGTAGATATAAATAAGTATGGTTGCAGGAAAATTCGCAGTTAAATGGCAAACCTTCAATAAAAATCGAAGCGTTTGCCCCTTCCTGGGACGAGTATCACCTTTCTATCGTTTTGTTGTATGAAAAAAGCAGGGGCAATACATCAAATGCGATCAGCTAGAACGCAATAGAATGGTAAGCACATTAGGCATGTAAGTAACTATTGATTCCCTTTTTACATAAATTCTATTTTCCTCTGGAAATTGCCGTGTGTACCCCACACACAGGCTCTTTAGTGGAGATTGGTATGTTTTTGTTGTCGTAGGCACATGCATTCTTGTATGCATGCATGAGAGCAATTTATTATTATTTATTTGTCATTGCTAACGTGTCTATTGCCCAATGTTCCGACGACTACGCAAGAAATCTAAACAACTACTTGTGGAGTTGCGTGGAGGTAACGCGTTAAGTGTGTCGTTCGTGTGTACAAACCCGAATCACATTTTATTTTGTATACGTTCTCCCATTGAAAAAAACTTATTTCTGTGGTTTAGTCGCTCTGATGAAACTATTTACTAGCTTTACATCTACATTGATTATTAGCGTGTTGTTTGATGGGAATTGGAAGGAGCAAATCATGTTTCCTCTCGCCCTCTTTCATTTTAACATTTGGATATACAAGTTTACCCAACCCCTTTCATCAAGTAAACTGACGTTGTTGTAATAGTGAAGCGACAGACGGCGGGTTCGTAAACTGAAAAGTGAAATATTTTAGGAAATGCAGTAACTAGTACGTATGTTGGTATAAGTACGCACGAATGGTTTCAAAATTGTCTGATTTCTGCTGAATGACGTCTATATTTATTTATGCTTGTTGTTGCTGTTGTCATAGGCATCAGCTATCGCTACACTGGATACTATTAAAAGTGTATAACGAATATTAGTGCACGGCTGTTTCACTGCTGGGGGAGAGGAAAGAAACAAACCCCGCGTTTAAGTAAAAAAAACTTGGTTAATAAGTATACTTGTATGAAATGTGTCCACTTAAGTTGATCAACCCCTTTATTTCGTAAAGCACCGCGTGAAGAACCATGTCGTGAATGACATGAAGGCACACTTCAATATAAATATAAATACCAACAAAATGATAATGAGCTTTTTCAACAGACGATAGGCCGGATGCCCGCATCCGCCAAGCCAGAGCAACCCCAGCAGCGGCGAGGTCAGCTTGTTTGAGTTGAATTGAACTTTGGTGATTCCACATAGATAAAACATGAGAGTAATAATACCGTGAAAGTAGGTAGTAGCTAGGAATAAACCTACGAATTCACCACATTACTTTCTTACGATATGCTTGTGTAAAACATGCAAATGGTGCCAAGATAAGATATAATGTCAACACACAATTTGAGGTTATAGGGGTAGCCGATTTTACCGTGAGATTTACTCGTAGGGTGTCCTATATAGACAATATGCACGTATTACCAAGGAACATTTATCGGTGAGCGAATGAATTTTTAGAGTGCAGCGAAGTGTACGGGCGGAAGCTGATCTGCAAATCAATGAGTGAAAAAAACTGTCTTTCGGAAATTGCATTTTAATGGAGGTGAAAGGCATTTCAGATGAAGGTTTAAGGCACTTTCTAGGCAGTGTAACAACCCCATTCCTCTTACTGGTTTTCTATGGCATGATAATGACGGGTGCCCAGAGGATGAGTGATTCTTGAATCCAATTCAGATGCATCCCACTGTGAGAAAACTCCATTAACATGGTATACATTTTTTTGAAAGTGTATTACAAGGAGGAAATCAAACAAAACATATTTCTTCGTTTCAAAATCTCTCACTCGTTTTCACTTACATACAAATCCGACGATACCAGTCGGTAAATTTCTCATGGAATTTGAAAGCAAACCTGAATGCATCATCATGCTCGTTTCTCTTTTCGATGCTGTCGTCAATCCTTTGAAGATGAAGTACTATGCAATTCGTCAGCTCAGTCTTTCAAAATGTGCAATTTCATTCTTCTAACCTGTCTACGTAATACACTCGCCTGTGATTGAGTCAGTCATGCTGACAAACTTGCATTTAAATATTTGTGCGAACGCGAGAACAAAAAAATGTTGCTTCGCCTTGACGATTGAAAATGTATGCTACTACGAACTACGGGGGTGAGTTATTTTTTAACAAAAAAGGGCGCTCATATTATTTCTGCGATAACATTTCATTTTTGGTCTGACATTTCCTGATGTTTATACAGTGAACGTAGTTATGCAGCCGCATGAATTTCACCAAAGTGAGACATTCATTTCCCCTTTTATTGTAATGAAATGAAACAACAAGGAAATGCATAGAAATTAGAAGACCTGACGAAGCGAAGACTGCGTAAATATATTTACCCTCGTGTTAGGCGGAGTCGATACGGTAGTTTTTTTCTGTGGCTCATTTTATGAGTGGAAAAATATTTTATGACTTACTAGTTGAAGCATTCAGTTTTCTAAAAGAAGGGAGCAACGGGGAAAGCATGGTTGCTCTCTCTCTCTCTTATCTCTCAAGTAGTCATCCTCTCATCAAGCTACTTTCTCAACGGTGTTTCTACACGGACGCTATATTACAGTGGTACAGTTCGAGAGGAAATATACACAACATGCGAGGTGCGGACTTTGTGAATCAAAATAACATAAACTAACCCATCTCGAAAGCACACTATGGGAGAGGAAATCGTAGAATCATCATTTTACCCAAACTGAATGACTACAAACATCGCCGTCTTTCTCTTCCTCATTGTTAATCATCAAAGCTATAATAAAAAAATGGTGAAAACTACCCAAGCACACCAAACGAGGACCGTACATCCCATTATGTTACACAAAACGAGAAGAATAATGAAAACGACAGAAAGTCTTTTTTATAGGGAAATACAAAGCTTGTAAAAAAGTGAATAAGGACGATGAAATAAGCTAACTACCTTCATTTAATGGTTCGCTACTTTCTAAAATCAAGGAAAATTTGAGCAGTCAGTTTACCAATGGCTGCTCTTTCACAATACGAGTCCATGTACGCGGGAGATGCGAATAGCGTATCTTGACAAACTCTCATTCCAGTGGTATGTGTATAGTAGTATGATTATGATACAAGGTAGAGGAATAAAAATAGGGTAATATGCATGAGAGCCGATGGGTAAGAGAAAAGTTGACTGCCAGGAAAAAGTTTTTTGTTCGCCCACTAGCAGCCCTGGCACTGGTAATAGTGTTACTATCATTTCGTCAAATTATTATTGTTCCTTGCAAACAACGCCAGCACATATACATAATGGGTATATGTATACACCACATACGACTACATTTCGTTTGTTATTATCAGCTAATTCGTATCAACATAATCATCATAATCAACTTGAAGGCATTGGCGTAAACTCAATTCATTAAACCGTTGTCCAGAGAGATAGAGGGAAAGATTCGTGGTGGCATATATAGGTATATCTATGTATACGGCAGGATGAATAAAGAAAGCAAGGAATGAAAAGTAGGAAGTTGACGCAATAAGAGTAGTTTTAATAATATTATTGCTACCGGTACTAACGTAAGTAGAAGAAACAGCCATAAAAATTCATGTAGGAAGAAACGGGAACAAAGATGTCTACTCGCATTCCTTTGGTTACGCATAAAAAAGGGAAAGGAGGAGGAAAATCGCATAAAGGAAACAATAATAAAACACAAAAAAGTTGTTGGTTTGTTTCTTTTCGCTTTTATGACATGCTCATTTTCTCTCGGCGAAAGAAAATTGGAATAATGTACACAATACCTGTGTCTGTGTAGAAATGCTCTTTTAGTTTCCCATCATTTTTCCTGATTCTTCCTTTGCGGCGCTGTACATACCGGAAAATTGTATAAATTATTTTACTACCCACTTTAAGTGATTATTATTATTATTATATTTGATACTTGTATTTCACCCGGATATTTAAGCATGGTTCGGGCGTTCGTTGGGAATATAACATTTGTGCCGTTTTTTTAAAGGAATAATACGTACTCATAAAAATATAATGTTTTGAATGCAATCTGCAGTTCTGTACCGATATTTTTTATCATCGTAGCTACGCCCACATCCAAATAATGGTATAAATAAATGTGATTATTTATAAGGATTGCGTGGTATAGAAAGTCAAAAGCATTGGACTCTATTTTACAAGCACAGTTGGATTAAAGCGTAGTACCCTCCTTCTTTGCAGGTATACTGTCTAGACATTGCCATGCTGTGAAAAGATGCCAAATTTTTTAAGACAAGATGGTAATAAAAAATTTAAGACATGTATGGAGAAATAGCATCCTTTTAAACAAACTATAATGCATAAATAGTATACCGACGCAAAAAATAAAATGGTCTAACGACACATCTATTTACTACATGAACTTACTTTCAGATCACCATCGGTAATGTTCTTCAATATTTTTACAAAAGAAATCGGAACAAAGGAACAAAGCAAAATATGTTAGATGTATTCCCTGTACAGCTTTTCTCTGTAACTTTGGAATAAATGGGAAACTATCTTTCGTTTGCGTTGAACTTAATGAACCGTGCATTTGACACAAATGATCGGCGAGCTTGTCTACCTGAGCAATACTTATAAAAAAGTAGTACAGCAGCAGCAGCAAGGAAGACGAGTAATCACTAAAGTATAAAAAATTACTCCAAGTTCAAAATGAAGCACATAACATTCTATCGGATTATTATTATTATTATTATTACTTTGTAAGAAGTGAACTACTATATATTTTGTATCTGAGAAAAAATTGTGATGCTCAAGTTGATGGTGATCTTGTACTTTTCACCAGACGAGGGGAAAGCTAGACAATAACAAGAAGAAAGGAAGAACAACAATGAAAAATACAAGAGAAAAAACCGGAAAGCTTCACCCAGAGACTCTATCTACCTATAAGATGCTATATGGTTGTCTGAAGGCATTTTTCGACAACAAAAAATAAACGACCCAGTACCACCATAAAAAGTTAAGGAAACCTCCTTTTATTCTATAACTTTTAGCAAGCCACTGGCACACAGCGTTACTTTTTCTATGGATGATAATAACAACCAAACCTGTGTGTAGTGTGATGCAGTATTGCATGAGCATGTATTTCAATACACCTATTATTAATATTTTTCTTAGACTTACATGCAGCATGTGGAATATAAAAAGGACTAAAAAACGAATGGATGTATTTACGTGGAGAAGTTCTATTATTATTAAAGTAGTAATAGTGTTGAATAGCTGCATGTTGTTGATTGATATGTTCGCGATTCATACACCCTGACATGCCTCTTCCGCCAAAGTAAATTCGTTGTGGTTGTAGTAGTGGGAAAAAAGAGAAAACTCGCAATGATGACGGTTTTCACAAACCTACAATTTTTCTTCCCTGTGATAATTCTCTTATTAGAAAGCTTAACTCCCCGAAAGTTTTAATTTTTTGGCTGACTCAAACACCAGCATCAGCAGCGGGAGAGTTGATGCCAGTGTCTGTGTTATTATTGTAGGTACACCAAGTGATCATCACATCACATCATCGTCGGTGTACAAATTTTGTATCTATTCCAATACGCACGGTATTTCAAGGCGGTGAGCAATCACACTTTAATAACAGCACCTGCCGTGCTAAGTTCATCATCATACAAATAATAAATATGTATGCAAGCTACAACACACTATTATCATGACGCTGTAAAATATCACGTGATGAGGAAAATGTCAAGGAGGCAAACAAGGGATCTAGCCAGGCAATTAATTCACAACAACCACGAGCGAAAATGAGAGGGATACGCTTCTTACCATGCAACATGCCTACTGAAAGAACATTCTATGGAGGAGAGGAATGGAATACAGAAAAGAAATCAAGCGAGAAGCACAGACTGTTTTTAAAGACGTTACCCACTGCATGATTATTAATGACGGTGATACGGCAAGTCCAAAGAAAAATGTATGTAGTAGCAGAGAGGGATGTTGGTGAAGGTGGTGTTGTTGTAGTGAAATGATTCAAGCAGCTGTATACTATCTTCATTGGCCTAATATCATTTATCTACGATACACCATTTTTTTATCCACGTCACTCGTCAAACTTTACTGATGCGTACCGAAAACTACAACGGAGGAAGAAAAAAGAGAGAGAGAGAGAAAACAAGCTGCTAAAAATGCATATTGCATAAATAATAATAGTATCTAATGTATATACATACATGCTAGGGAAAGATAAGGTGGTCTCTGTTCATGATGAAGTATGTTCGAAAATCCTGCCTGTAGATGCTAAAGCACAGAAAGGAGTTAAGGTAGCATTTCTCTCTCTTTCACCCACTCAACTTAGTCCGTCACTCACTTCAGTTCGTGTAGTTCGGTAGTGTATTTATAAAAATGGGAGAGAGTTAATGTTCTTGTGTGTATTGAAAACAGTGAATAGTGGTGGTGGTGGTAGTAGTAGTAGTAGTAGGCAGACATCACTACTCTCCTCTCTATCGTTTTCCCTACTTCTCGTCTTCAACTTTCATTCTTCTTCACCTCCTTGTCTGTCCGTTTTGTTATCCTTTGAAGCTCTGTTTTACTACTGGAGGTGCAATATATTTAGAGCATTATTTATAACATTTTAACCAGTAGACGCTGACTGCGTGCTTCAGTTTGTACCATTCTTCTGCTCGTACACAATGTATCGGAATCAGAATGTGTATAAATAACAGTAGATACGAAAAAAGTACAAGTCGACACATCTGCAGATATGACAAGCCTTCATCTCTAAAATACTTGGGAACGATTAATGACTTGCCAACAACAAGTATATATGTATGCATGTCGGTCGGTCCAGATATCTTGAAAAAGCTTAAAGTATGCGCTCATACGGTATATGCGTTTAATGTGGAACATGTAGACTCGTTCATCACACCATCACCCGTCGTATTCACTTTTCCATAGTTTTCCTAAGCTGATGATGATGTATATTAAATAAAAATGTACTGGCAACTATATATAAATTATTATTATTATCAATATTATTATGTTGAAGTGTTCACTTTTTGGCGTGGTTATCTTTCTTTCACTTCGCTTTGCTCGGTTTTTTCATTCTAGTCTACACACGAGAGAATAAACCAGAGTTTGTGACTGATTGTGAGGTTGCTCTACTGAAACGAAATCGTTCAACTCTTTTTCTTACCCTTTTCCTACATGAAGTTTCGGATAATGTAGTTCATAAATCTTGCTAATTTACTGTAATTGTGATGATGGTCACAAAAGCTGAGCGAAATGTTGCTGAAAAATGATTTTTGCTACAAAAAAACATCACCCAACTTTTGTATTTGTATATGTAATGATGGTGTGTTGAGGAATCGTTAAATTATACCACTTTAACGTTATTTACAGCAACTTAAATAGCATGTCCCTGAAACTCGACAAAAAATAATAAAGATGCAAATATCCGTGTAAAAAGTAATAATATTATTATGATGGTGAATTAAAAATAAAACGAAAATTCCGTAATGCCACCGCACAGCAGCAGCCGGAGCAACCCCGACAAGCGCTGCTGCTCTGTCAGATACAAGATGAAGAGCCAAAAATACAGCCGCACAGAGACATAACACAACAACCAACAGTTCAGCAGAAAAAAAACTAGTTTTGAAAAAAATGGACAAGTCAACATATACGCAAATGGTGTGTGAACACGATATCCTTATGATGATGCTTTTTCTCTTTGGGTGTTAGGGCGGCGGCATTGGCAGTGTGTAGTAGATTGGAAAGAGCACGCGACAAAAAGAAAGATAAACGAAGAAATAAGAGGGACGGACAGGCCAGACAGAGAGGGAGAGAGAGAAATGGAATGAGCCTCCTATTAAAAATAATAGCGGTAGAGCCACTCATGAGTCTTGTCAGCATCACACACACTATATATTCCCTCTAAATAGGTATAGTTGCAATAGCGACATCAAACGCGTTTATTTGACCACATACACTTTCCCGTGGCTTTCCTGATTACCTCACTGATCTGCTGCTGCCACACTGAAGGTAAAATTCAGAGAAAAAAGTGTTATGCATGTGTGTAATAAGATGGTATATATTTATGGGAGCATCATACATGTGCTTGTAGGTATTACATGTATGCATTATCCTCGGGTATTGTCTTCATCACCAGCTCATTGAATGGGGTTTATTGTATTGCGTGCTAGTACAGATTCACTCACTCGCATTGATAATAGCCGAAAAAACAGTACCACACCGCTGGTAGGATGAGTGGGAGAACAAGAGAGAAAAGAGATTTGTTCTCATGACAAGAAAAAGAGGTGATGAATGCCAGGCCACAATTGCCATTCCTGGAAAAGGTTATTACTGCATTTTGTTGTTTTAACAAGTTCAGCTGCGTACTATCAGTAAACCACATCCGTCCACTGTATCATCCACACATCACTATGCTCCTCCGCCGCCGTCGTATCATACCACTTCTGCTCCTACCATACCACCCCCGTGCCCACCAGCATCGCAGCAGTTTCATGCCATTTTCATGTTGCCGCTTGTTATTTTGTTTGATGCTCCCTCTCCACCTCCTATCTAAATAGATGATGATGACCTCAAACAGCAAATGCATTTGTACTCATCATGTCATTTATTTTATTTCAACAATTTTAATTTCACGAGGCATGTCTCTTTGGGAGAATGTGTGACAGAACCCTGTCAAGTGTTCAAATCAATCAGCAAGTAAGTAGGCAGTGGACGAGGGAAAGCGCGGCGCGGGAGAGAGAAAATGAATGTTTATTTCAGCTTTTTCTGTGTATCCATTTGAAATTAATTAATCTCTATGCAAAATGCAGAACCATGTAATATGAAGATAACTACGACTCGCACACGCCACATCACCGTAAAAACTGAACCGTGTGGACACGGCTAACTTATTACCCGTTATCCGTTAATCTAATAATATAAATGTTATGAGTTGTGAATAGCCCTGCAGTTGGTGCCAAATAGCAATTAAATCCCAAATAAACATGATTACGAGTGAAATTTGGGAACTTAATATACACTTTAATTGACCATCATCGCTCACTAATGGGAAAGATGACGACCAATGCTGAATGCATCAAATCATTTTTTTTATTACATAATTCAATTAGGAAAACATTTCGCTTAGTTGACTCTCTGCCAAGCTCAAGCAAACATCGAATATACGTGTATCGTGTACGATGCGCCTCATGGGGACATTTATATTTCAACCCAAGGAAAACCTATATTTCAGAGAGTGACTTTCCCAAATTTGAATTTTAATTAACATAAGGTGACATGAAAAAGACTTTAGATGGCACATCGGCCAAACAGGAAACACCAGACAACTCTCATGCATCCAGTGCATTTGTTGTTCTGCTTCCAGACTACTACCAGTAGTACCATATAGACAGGATGATATGGTGATGTTTACCTACATATTTGTTTAGCTTAAACTTGCACTGGTGAGAAATAGAAGCGATAACGATAATCAAATCAGTAGATGGATGCTATGGTATTACGCTGCACTAATTCACGAAGCCTATACGACGAGTATAAAAAAGGTGGAAAAGGTAAGAGGAGACAGCGAGGAAAGAAACGGAGAAGGGAACGAGATTAAAAGTGAGCAGATAAATAGAATCGTTTCAGCTATCCTCTTCATCTTCCTTCTTCTTCCCGTCTAAATGGATGATCTATTTTATGTACTGCTTGTTGATGTTGATACTGTTGTTGATGATAGCAAGGATGGTAGTGCCCTGCTTCACATCTGTCAAGTTGAGTAAACAGAGGCCAAATGGTCTCTCATCGCCTCTCTCACTCTCTCACCCTGAGTATCCTCACATCGAAACTCTCTCGTTGTCTCTCATTTATGTTTTTCGCTGCAAGCACACGGCGAGATATTTATATATGACACAGCCAGGGCATCTTCGTCATGATAAACATGATGATCAACAACAACAAAATGAAATGTTACATGCCTTCTACCCCGCTTTTCATTTCTTCTGGCAACGACGATGCAGTCACCGGCTTCCATTTGTAAGGAGCGAAAATGTCAGTTTATGGCCGCAACCACAAAACCTGGTTGTTTCTACATCTTATTGGGAAAAGCTTTCCCACTTGCAGTATCTGTTCGCTTCATTCCACTAAAGTCAATGCCGAGTAGCATCCAACTTTTGTCTAGTTTCAGGTCATTGAAAGGTCAAAGATGGGAAATGGATTAAACCAGCGAAGCAAAAACGAATCATTATTTTCGATCGATGAAATCACCGTAAATAGAAACACGTTAAAATATACGCGAGCGAAGATAGGAGCGATGCAGGGTTTATTATATACTGTATAAAAACTGACGACATTTGCGACATGAGAGGTGATAGTGACGACAGGCATCCTCTGGTCAAAGTGGTGAAGAAGGATTCTACACACTTTGCCTTTTTCGTTGCCGCCACCATTTGCTATTTAGTCTTTATTTACTGTTGTTTTCTCTTCGAATCTGCTACTTCAACAAAATCCTCAATATGGAGCGGTAAACTACGATACAAACGACAGGGAAACGGGAGAAAACATGAGAGAAACACGACAAAAAGGGAGGAGAGGGAGAGAATGATGCAAGCTAAACTAAACATAGTGCAAGCGAAGGCGTAAGTCAGCACTCCAGGGAAGAATCAAGTGGAATTGGGAAAATACAAACATGTACACACACATACACACTATGTACATGTGCATGTGGTACACATGGTTGTTTGCTAGCAGCAAGAGGGTTTCCAACAACACTAAAAAAAGCTTTAATTTTGAGTCACCACTCTTTTTTTCTGGTTAACGTGCAAACATAAATTATATATGGCTGGGCGTGTGTCTCGTTCAGCTGTGTCCTATGTATTCTTAGATGAAGGAAAGCGCAAGGTGAGAGATGACAATTGACAAACTATAACAGAGGCTTTTTACAAGTATACATGATTGTAACTGATATTTTATATAGCCCATATCGTGCATACGACATACCCATCGAGCCACCAAACATCATCATCATCATCATCGTGATCACCGATACACTTACGATTGTAGTTTTTCCATGTTGACATTTGCTCCAAGCAAATTGCTGTGCAGAGTAAATAGAATGAGATCAGTGTCATGTAATACCAAATACTGGAGCACAGTGTCTACAGTACGGTGCAATTTCTCCTTTTCCTGTTTTTTTCGTTACTCATTATGTTGATGTTTTCAGTTCCCACTGACGGTAAAGCAGGCATGAAGTACTGAATGGAAAACCTGGACGTAGAGTATTTCCATTGACTTTTCCCTTCGAAAAGTTCAATAATAGATTTGTATTTTTAGACTGTTTGTAGACAGACTGTTACGGGTGGCTAGCTCCCGTTTGCAATTTTTGTGTACTATTCAAAATCGCTACTCAGGAGAATTGTCCAACGTGTGTGGTGTGTAACTACAAATAATAGTAGTATGTTCAAACCTATCAGGGATCAAACGGGAATGTCTGCATCACTGACAATAGGTAATCACTTTGAAATGAAACGATTCCTATGTATCACATGTTGTATACTCCTTGTCAGGTACTTTATCGGGACTACAAGGCTGCCTCCTAAAACCCATACATAATAGTGTGTATGTGCGTGACGAACCCAATTCGACAGTAGAAAACATAATTGTTTTTTCTTTGACAACAATTCAAGAATATTAAGACGATCGACGAGTGTGTATATTCGCATTGACACGAAACAATACACGATGTTATGTAATTTTGTTTTACTATATTTTATATGTATTCAACAATTTTGCAATAGTTATTGTTAATAGGATTAGTTTCATTAGCGAGTTTTCTAAAACGACAGGGAGTTAATACAACACATTGTGAACGAGGTTCCTGGAATTCGTCATCAAAACGAGGGAAGATGCGATGTGTGTGTGTGTGTAAATACAAGGAAACATTTACAAACTTAACGAACGAGTAATATGGTAATTATTTCTTTTCGTCTGGAAAGGCCCATTAGTTTCTGTGTGCTTATGGGTGTCGTGGTACAAGCCCACACGTGTACATTACCAAGTACTTTTCCACGCAGTTTGTTTAAGTCTGGGTTTTTTTTTCTTGTGAACGCACCTCGTTGTCTGATTTCTCGTAAACCCTTTCCAAATTGCCGGAAAAAAATTAAACGAAAATCTAATCGTTTTAGTGTACGTACACGATATACCAACCAGCACAATGGCTTTCCTTTTAATTAGTTAAAAAGTCATGCCGGTTAGCGCTACAAATGTACACATATTAAACTGTTTTTCAAGAGTAAACCATTAAGCAGTTTTTCTTTCCATTATTTTTCCTCTTTTATCTGTACCACCACCTCCCCTTCTACGTACACGGGCACACACGAGGAAAGTCTCCAGTAAACATTGTAAATCACAATGAAATAAGTGGACACAAAGTTACAAGGAAAAAGTTTTTTTTATCTCCCACCAACCATGGCTATCTCAGTGTTGTATGTAGTGAAAACATTCACAAAACGGTTCCTTTTGTTGTCGACTCGCACCACCCTATCCTACATTTTAGCACAGGAACAAAAATACCCGAGAAATAAAAACAAATCTGTAGTGCAAAAGGAGTCTGTAGGTGGAGAAGTGACAAAACAAGTATTTAGCGAGGTCTTTCCCTTCTTCCCTTTCACACTCAACTCCCCTTGGACAATTGTGTAGAGTAGAAAATAATACTGATAAATTAGAAGAAATGGAGAAACTATTTCGGGAGAAAACCAAACAAAAAAGGAACGGCAAACTCCTAGGTATTGTCATCATCATCAGCATCATCGGGCAAAACTGGTAGCAAAACAATTTGGTCCTCTTTTCGAGAAGTAAGCGTGCTGCTGCCGCTTCGTTGCTACATGAAAGGAAGAACACACTGATTTTTAACGGGATTATGGTATACCTCGTTGAATGGTTGGCAATATGCAACCGCAATAGCATCAGTAATGGTAGTGGTAGTAGCAGCAGCACTACTCCTCTGCTAAAAATGATGATGACAATGGTGGGAGCAAGAACAACTCTATCATCAGTAGCATCAGCAATTCTAGGTAACTGTAAGCTTTTTATGTAATCACAAAGAAAAAGTATCATCCTTGTCATCTTTACTGTCGCAGTCATAATATCATATTGTGCTCGGCAAATGTAAACCGTGTAGGTGAAATCGTGACAGGAAAACCTGCCACCGACACCACCACCGCGACGACGGCAGAGGAGAGAGCAAACGGGAGAGCATCATGCACAGAAACATTATACTGAAATATTTCATTGTCATCTGGAATTCCTTCTGTGTGTATGTGAGTGTACAGCGGTTTAGAACTGCGTGGTGGCGACATCCTCTAATTTCAACGCTAATTGATACAAAACAATATTAATATAGTTGAGCTCAAAGCGGGAATAATAACAAGGCAGAGGGAGAGAGGAGCAGCAGAGAGAAAGAGAGATTACTGCAATCAAAAACTGTGTGATGAGGACAAAGCTTGGGAGATGCTCTCTCTCTCGTTCTCCCTCAGAAAACACGTCCGTTGTGTGTATGCATTACGTACCTACTCTTCTGACTAGTCAAATATCTCCAAAAGGTGGGTTACATATTTTGTAACTTTGTTTCCCGTACACTGTCAGCTTACATCCTACTTAATTGCAGTAGCAGTATTAACAACATTTTTATTATAATAGCTGCTTGTTCTACGCCGAGACGTGTACGATATGGTAGCATACAAGAGGGACTGTTTTACCGTAACGTTGCTTTGGTCTGTTTTGCTGTTTCCAAACACTCACGTAAGTTTCATGACAGCAAATGTGTACCACCTTGATGATGCGCTGCTTTCTTACCGTTTTACTCTACTGTTAATACGGGCAGGAAAATAAAGAAAGATTGAAGCACAGTGTGCCACGGTGCCGTCAACAACTGCTCGTGCAACTCATTTATGATGTATATATGGTGAGAAAGCAAGGCGAAAGGGATAGAGGAACGAAAGGGATGATTTAAAAAAAAGAAACATTTTTGCCCGTTTCTACCCCCGTTTTATGAGCTTAAAATCAAAATGAGGCATTATTGTAAACCCTCATCTCAAAATATCAACATGCCACTATTCTTTATACGCCAACGGGTTTCATTCGCTTGGCAATACTTACCAGGAGCAGGAATAGACTGAAACGTGTGCAGAGACTAACTAACAGACACTCACCAAACAAACACAAAGGGTTTAACAATATATTTTAAAAACCAGGGAGCTCCATGTTTCATGGTACAATGTTTTGTTTTCTCAAAAAATATGAGAGTTGAACAACAGCAGCAGTGAAATGAATTAATGTGGATTTGTGACCAATACTGACAACCCATCTGTAAAAACATTTTGTATCGTTGTTGTCTCGCTTTTCGAAAGATTTTGAAAAGTCGACTGTTTATTTTATTAAAACTCCAGTAAATATCTAGGTAGTTTGTTTATATGAGAGCAGGCGGAGCAATTCTCTAGTGTGCTTGCTTTCGTTTGCACAAGTACACGCGTTCTAGCGTAGCTAGAAGCTCAACACACATCGCAAACAATAGCGTGCATGTGTGGTGTGCTGCTGTTTTCAGTCGGCCATCCAGCAAAGTTGCTTCTCATTGGGGCATCGTGGGACACCCAAGATCGGCCAAATACAACCAACCAAAGATGCAGTTTTGCAGGTGCAGAGTAATAGGAGCAGAGACTCGTCTGCTTCGTGGCTGTTCTTTCTTGCTAAGATCAAAGATAGGGAACGAGTCATCCCTACTACATTTGCAAAAAATTGTACAATCTTCTGCGTTATACGAGCAGAGAGAGATCTTTTGTGTTTGAATTGCAGACGTCTTTATAATATGCCAAAAGCGAGGACGCATTGGAGACAAGTAGAGATGTTATGCCGTATATTTTGTATGTACATACCTATCAACTGCATACTTTTTCCTACTTTCTTGTTTTCTGGCATGATAATCTATTAGATCTAAGTTCTGAACCGGGTTTGACGCTTCACTCTCGCTGTGCAGATTGTGGCAGTATGTTATCTTTGCAAATTTGTTATGTATATGTATAATAAGTAGGCGATATACAACCCTTATACCAGAATTTTAATGTGTCATTGACAATGAGTCATTTACATATTCACCTGCTTAAAACAAGAGGGTTTGATGGATGGCTTAGTTTCCTATAACCCATTCGGTGGAGTAAGGAGCATATCGTTTATCTCTTGACGTTTTGATCAGATTTGCAAGTTTATTTTAAGTGTACCTACATGCAAGTCGAATTTATTACGCAATGTTTGTATCGTACTGACGGAAAGGTCCTAACCCCAACCCCCAGACATTCCAATTTCCAGACTCTCCAGGTTCAGAGATTAGACGGTCCCTAATTCCCAGACGTGGTATTGAAAATTCCGCACCGAATCTGAAGTTTGGGAGAAAATTCAAAATTTTTCATTGCCTACTACCCACGAAATACCCAAGCGGCAGGTTCTACCCCTATCTCTCTAACAACGCAGTAAAGCCCTTGCCTCCATACATGTTTTTATACAACTTTTGTGTGCCACTCTTAAAGAGGCAATGTCTTGCATGGCAATCATTTGAAAAAAAAAATAAAACTTTTGCTATTTTCCGGCTATTTTCGTTCTATACTGCTGCGACTGCGATTATTGCTGCTATTATGATTATTATTATTATTACATCCATGATTACCATACAAATTCTTAGTAGATCGTGCGATATGTGTATGTGCGTATTGGCCCGAACCGTGGGTACATTTACTTTCCAAACAAACTGGTCAAAGTAGAGGAAGCGACAAATAGAGTAATATACAAAGCCATTGAGATTCTTAAACTTGCTACTTATATGAATAGCTGACCATCTTTGTCATCACTCCACAGAGTAGTAATAGCGGCAGTAATATGCTTGATCATCATCATCCTTTTGACTATCAGGAGAACTACCATTGTTCCTACTACAACTTTTAGTACGCTCCCATCGTGGTGGTATCAACTGCTTATACCCGTCTTCGTTGGATTAAGCTGCTTGGTCGACAGAAGAAGGGAAATTATTGCAGGAGTAACACTGTGAAAATAATATTGTTCGTTGCCCATTCAATGGCCTCTACTCGAATATTGCATGAACTGGCACAGCACTCAAGGGAAATTAGACCCTCGACACTTGTCAAACATTTGGTCAAGAACTAACGACCACGACAATGTTACATACACACTTTGGTCTACAACTAATAATAATAATAATAATAATAATAATAATAATAATAGAAATATTTCTGGGTATGAAAGAGACAAAAAATGCTGTCGTATAATTCCACAGACCACTTTCCACTACCAATAGGACTGGTAGGTCGTCTGCTGCCAATGTTTTTCATACTTGCAACGAAGGCAGTTCTTCTAAAGTACAACTAAGGGAAACGTTTCAGCTTATTAGTTACATTCCGATACGCTACGATACATAATATGCATGCAGATAAAAAAAGGAGAGAACAAATTGTCATGTATTGAAACTGGCCATTATCGAGTAGTGCCGTTTTACGTAAATAGTGGCCATTGTTGAAAGCATTATTTGTACGCCTTGCTTGCGTTGGGAGTAAAGGAAATAATAACTTTTATTGGGAAAGTACCAAAGCGCTTATTCGGTGTTATTACCTACATTCTTATAAAATAGTTTTTTGAGAATCATACGTGATTTTGAAAGCCAGTTGGAGTATAACTTGGTGTAACGCTGCGTATATGCGTCCCTTACTCACTCCCTATTGCCAGGACCAATGGAAAAAAATGCCATTACTCAGGCTGATAAATGTGCCCGAAAAATAGGCGCATAGTTGTGTATGTAGTGTATAGGCACACAGCACAAGTAATCTCTGTCGCCATTGAAATATTATATGTGAAAAGAGGGTCATAAGCCTGCTTGTTTTGAGTGTGTATCTTCCCTGTGCACAGTCCAGTCCTGGCCATTTTCACACTTTGAAATGATCTCAATAAGCTTTACGTTGATTGATATGGTAATTTCTTCATCACCCTTTTGCTGCCCATTTGTAATGTCAACGAGTATGCACATTAAATTGCTTACCATTCCTACCCAGGAACCATCATCGTAACGTCAGGGTAAGTTTCAAGAGCACTTTCCTTTTTCGGGAAACAAATTTTACCTTTGCATTTACACAAAATTCAGAGCCCACCGCACGCGTCACATTTCCTCCATTCTGGATGCCACTGATAGCGCTTATCTGTAGGCAAGCCTGGGTGCTTTGATGATGAATATTGTCCTGCTTGTGGTCATCATTTTCTGATGAAACTACTATCTACGGTCTCTTCCTATTACCTTCATAGCGCACGCACACGCACTTGGCATATGCATAAAGTGACGTGTGATGAATTTTATTGCAGAAGGCTGACCATTTCCCCGTTATTATTATTATTATTATTATTATTATTATTACGACAGTAGTCTCTCTATTGTGAAACAGGAACGTCAGTTCTAATGTGTACCTGGGTAAAATTCACAGGGCAGAAGAACATGAACATAGGCATGTATTATCTAACATTTAAGCCGCACTTCCTTTGAATAGGGAAGAGCAGAGTATATGCATGATGATGCGTGAAATGCCAAAAAAGCTGACAATGCATCCGCTGCACTACTGTGTCTTGCACAATAACAACCAAAACCAAATGATAAACAACTGTAGGTATATACTGTTAGTTCCCAGGCTGGGAATGCATTTTTGAGTACCTATACAGACCGAGTGCAAGAAACTGGAAAAATCATTATTCCGCACAAAATATGTGAAATTAATGAGCCAATTTGTAAACAATATCCCATTAGTATTTTGCCGCTGCCGCCGAGAGAAGGGAAAAATGAGAGGTGAACTTTTTTCAACCTTTCCTCAAAATGTCAACACAAAACGGAGACGCGGCGGGTTCGTGCTAAAGTTGTGTTTATCTTTCCGGTAAACAAACAATCTTAATGGAATCAGTATTACAAAAATTCAAAGTGGACCACAGCCTCAAAATATTTGTACTTTTAGTAATGTCACAGAAGAAAGGGGGTTAGTTTCGTTTTTAAATTGAAAGGAAGACGGGATTGAGCTGTTGTTTCACAGTACCTTTTATGGTAAATCGTGATCAAGACATAAACACAAATCATGTTTCCATCTTTTGTACTTTCCATTTTCCTGTTTCTGTGTCATAATGCTAAAAGCAGGATTCCAGATGATACTAGACAAGAGGAGAACAGTTTGCTGCAGTTGATTAAAATGAGCCTTACAGCAAGCTTAAAATGGGATTCCGAAACGAGATGATCTACAAAAGCAAGTCAAGGGGAGATAACAGTTGCAACCGAGAAAATCTCGCGGAAGTGAAAAAGACACGAAGCCAACAAACAAATCTCTATTTTCCGCTCTTTTCTTGATTTTCCACGACAAAGCGCTACGCGCCTTTAGAGAAAACAAGTGATGGTAGGGATATAGATGTACAAAAGTAATCAGCTTTTTAACAGTGTACACCTTTCCTGGAAATTACGGCTTTGAAGTTAGGTACCATTTGTGGCACAAGCGGTACCAACAACGGAACGGAAACGGAGAGACGGGAAGATTTCCCAAATAGAATGTGTGGCAGGAAAAGAAGAAAGAAATCCCTTGTCTTGGAGAACATTCTATGACTCTTGTCTTATTGCCTTTCTCCGTGTGTCTGTTTAGGTTTGTCCCTCTTTATGCCACTCGTTTTGCTTACGTCGACATTACAAAATTTCGTCTCGGTTTCATTTAATTGCTTTTTTGTTGTGTGCCTGTTTATTCGGCGAGGTAGACGTGGTGGTGGTGGTGTGCAACGTGATGTGCCATAAGTAGTAGCAGATGAGACACAGGCAATAAAGGCGAAACGAAAAACTGAAATGAGGAAACTAGGGAACATCTCCAAAAACCGAAAACCAAACCCTGCCTAACCAACCACCTACCTGAATAGGGCAGACTTTAGAGGTGAGTAGGAAAGTGTACAATAGAACAGCCTTTCTTCCTTTTTTACGAATGTACAACAACCTGGTATAAACATTTGATTTCACCACCGACACTATCACGAACATCCTGTCCAAAACGACGGTGAAACTTGGAAAAGATACATTTTCTTTTTTCCTTCTTGACGTGCTGGTAAAATTAAACATGTCATTATACTCACACAAGTACGTATACATAAAACGACAATGGGTACGATACACAAGGATGTATGCCGTTTTTTGAGAGAAACCCTTGAGGCAATGTCTGACTTCAAATTGCCCTAATCAAGTCCCGACTTGGCTAATCAGCAAGTCAAGACGAGCATTTTACTTTCCGAGAAAATTGCCATCCTCTCTTGCATACCGATGAGGGTGTGCCACCAATTAATTGCATTCACCATTTCATTAAATACTAAGAATTTTTCTTATGTTTGCTCCCTTTCCTACTGGCTTCACACATTTGAGCAAGAAAAGGAATTTAGGCCGTTGTACATACAAATGTTGCCACTTGCACCACCACGATTCAGTACAGCCTCCTAAAGATAAACATGACCACACGAATTTGTTGTACCAGCTTTTCCAAAACATTGTATTCTTCTTCTCTCCCTCTTGCCTCTGCACAGGCACATGTGTGCCTGCACTTAATTGTACAAGTTGGTGGTCCCATAAACAGGGAACAATGCAAAAGGGAGAGAGATACAAAACAATAATAGTAATTTCTTATTAATAGCTTGTGCACAAGAACAGATGAAGAAATATATTCTTCGAATGAACTTTTTCGAAACTAAATTATTTTACTACAACTGTCCCTACAGAGAAATATGACCATCTTAACCAGCACCGGACGAGCAAATTATTTTAAAACTTATAGCATCTATATATATATTGGTTTTATGGCATTTCACTTGATATTATTTATACCTATAAATTTTCTTTGGAAACACTCAATGTGAAATCCAACTTGTACATAAGAATTACACGTAAACACAATCAACTTTCTTGTGATCGTCAACACAACAACCAAGTCGGCTACGCATCCGCCAAACCAAGTAAACGCGATGCTCCATAATATACGGCAAGAAAAAGGCATGAACGGTATTGGGGCATTGAGAGATCAGATGTGTTTACGCTTGTCGTGCGCTACGACTTCCTTGGCAAATATTTCTGCTGACTCGGCAGCTCCGCCTAAACATACTCAAAACAAAACAACATCTCTTTCTTCATCCCTTTTTCTGTTGTTTTGGGGTAGTGTGCACAGCTCTCTCCACCACACATACACACACTGTTGTTTCCCCCTGTTGTGTTTTGTATTTCTGTTTTCGTGTGTGTGTTGCACCCTATTCTTTGCCCTAGCGCAGAAATGAGGTATGTGGGAATCTGAAAAGGGAAATTCCGCCACTTACCTCATGTCCGGGTTGGAACGGGTTACCCGTGCTAAGTGTCCACATTGCCCTTGAAATGAGACGTGTGTAAAAGCTCTCTTTATCAGAGATGCGTGTTTTGTATTTTGCAGGCGATGCCGTAGTTTTAAAGGAGGATTGTCTTGAGGAAATCATAAATGACTTGACGTTAGTCAATTTGGTAGTAATTTAAAGATGGTTCAACTTTATTGACTATGGTAACATTAGTTGACAGTTAGCATTATTACCCAACTTGACAACTAATCCACTGTAATTAAATTTCACTGTTTATTTTGATATTGTTGCTTTTTTAATTTGGAACACTAGTTTAAACAGTTAATTGCTTTTAATTTAATCAAAGTGCACGGTCCATGAAGAGAGAAAAGTACGTTTCTTACGGTACTTGATGTATCTACTAGATAAAACTGTCACATCACGTGTAGCTAGTTACGCAGATGGGTAATTGGCAATTATCCAAAATAGAGGAGAGGAATGCCGATTCTGATGCTGCTGATACGATGATAATGAGCGGAAAAGTATTTTCTACTTTCTCAAATGCCACTTTCACTTGCATGTGCTGTGTGCGCAATGTATTTGTTCAAACACTGATTCAGCTTGACGGAATTGATTAATTGCTTGGTTGAGTGATGGCTTGATTAGACCTTGATTTTTTAAATCGCAAGTTCACCAATATATTTTTGCTGTTTACGTCACGGCAAATAGTAACCTTTATGGTTGTATTTTCTGTACGTCCGTACGCGTGTTATTTAGGAAAGACGAAAAGTCTTAAGCAGGAGTCTGTTTTTCCTTGGGGCTGATCGCGACGACGAGCACAGGAAAACAGTTTACGACTCTGGAAAGTAACAACACATAAATAAGTACAAAGTGAAGAGCCTCCCCCGTTCAAGAGGAGCTGGTAGGTAGTGGTGGTTGTTTGTGTGTTTGTTGTATGGTTGTGCGAGGCGGAGTGAATGTGTAGAGGTTCACAACATCACAACACTCATATATACAAAGTTTGAATTGAGGCCTCTCTCCATAACACTCACATACACATGCACACACACAGGGAGAAAGGAAGATGTGAAGGTTTTCAACCACCTTTTCTCTCAAACCAACAACAGCCGTGGCAGCAGCAGCAGCAGCCGTAGTATTAGTATTTGTATGTGTGTAAACCTCTTCTGTTTTGATATGAATGAGACAAAAACTGTGCGAGAAGGAGATTCTGCTGCTGCTTTTCCTGGAGAGAAAGAGCAAACAAGCAACAACACATAATATTATGAATACACACACTCATGCTTACCTATAGATACACACATAATATACATCCATACATATACAACACACACTTTCACGACAGAGAGGGAGAAAAAAAGAAAGCTGTTCGTTCACAACCACCATCACTGCCTGCCGCCGTCACCACCACCTCAGCTCAAGTTGAAGCTGTAGCTGTAGTAGTAGTATCATTTTATTGTGTATTCTCCATCGAAGATCTGGAATTGGTGTGAAGAGGGGATGAAGTAGTACTTTTGTGTGACGCTCTCTCTCTCCGTCGTTCGGTTCTTCCCCCTGTATAATATTATGTGTATTATGTATACACAATAAATGGGAGTAGCAGTAGTGTTGCAAAAGTAGAAGCAGTAGCAAAGACGACAAGGAGATACACAGGTATTTGGTCACATACACAAGAACACACACACACACAAAGCAATAGGAAAAGTGAACGGGGAAAAGCAAAGTGGAATAGAAGTATTGTGTGTGTGTGTGTGTGTGTGTGTCGAGAATGTAGTCAGCTTTAATATTGTTTTATACGTGCAATATCGCGATGAATGTTGATGATGCTGCTTCTGCTTCTCGGTGAACTACAGTTTGTAGTTTTGCCCATATACACACTACTAGGAGCACTACTCAAAAGACACAACTCGTCTTGTGTGTATGTTAAGTAGTTAGTTTTTTAGTAGCGGAGTAGGGTAGAGAGAGGAACACAATGCGTTTCCAGAAAGAAAACACACACAAAGGCAGTATCAGTAGTAGCGGGAAAATGTATTATATTGTGTGATAAGTGGCAGTAGTAACAACGATTCGCCTGACTTTCGCTGTGCCGTTCCCGTACCACTGCTGCTTATTTTTCACCACCACCACCGTGAGAAGCAAAAGCAGCAGCCAAGAGGGAAGAAAAAGGTAATAATAATGTACAGGAGAAAAGAAAATATATGTTGCGAGCACTGTTTATACCAAAGGGTAAACATGTACATATACTTGTGATGCCAGATGCTTGGTATATATGGAGAAAGAGACGTTCTATCTCTTGTCTCTCCTATATGCACATACACCTATAAACATATACATTCCGTCGTCCATACATATATACTGGGGGAAAAGGACTGACTGAGAGAATGCAAAAGTAAATCGGTTTTAGTTTGCTTTCCTTTTCAAGTTACTGGTTTTTTCTGTGTGTGCGACTACTCGTCGTTAAAGGAGACAACGAGCAGTGTGAGAGTGGTGGTGTAGCTTCTCACTTTTCTACCTTTTCTTTCTTTTTTCCTCCTGCTTGTATACAAAGTGGTAGTGCTTGTGTAGCTCATCCTTGTCGCCGGCGTTTCTCCTCTTTTGGTATTCTTTACCTTATCTTAAAACTCAAGCCTCGCATCGCAACACAATATTATGGACTGTTTGGTACACTGTCGCGGTGCAGCGCTACTTCTCTGGCTACTACACAATACGGGTGTAAGTTGTATACACATGCACACGCATACATCAACCCATCCACCACCACCAACAGAAGATCCCGTCTCTGTTCCCAAATGCAAGGGGAACACTATAAAATGTACAACTGCTTACATTTTATGCTTTATAACGTTCTGTTTCATCATATTATGCCGTTTATCTATTAAAATAGCAGCAGAGAGCGGATGGTACAACGGGGAAAAGGAACAGTAGTATTAAAAGCGGCAGATGGAGAAACAACATCACAATTTTCACCACCAACCACCACCATATCACCACGGCCTCTACCCATCACCGCACTACTTCACAATGCATACATGTATACACATGGATTGTGTGTGTTGTGACGAAGATGATGATGATGAAACAGGAGTCGCAGTTGTGTGCTGCTGTTTGTACATATACTGTTGTAGTAAGGAGCAAGTAACACTTTGCAAAAGCAGCTTGAGCTCCACCACTACTGCTGCTGCTACATATGAACTTGTATGTGTTTTGCTAGGAATCAAGGAAAGAGAGAAAGGGAGAATCGAGGAAAATAGCCGGCTGTTTTTGATGCAAAGAGAAAAAGGCTGAAGAAGGAGAGAGATTGCTAAAAGTAAAAGAGCAGACAGTGAGTGGTTCCTGTTTCCCAAAAAGTCGTTATTGTCCTGGCTTGTATAAAAAATGTTTCAATGCTCAGGGAAATTTTTTATGCCTCTTCCAACAACAGAGATATATTTGACATCACGGTAAGCACCATCATCGTCATCATCCATTTTCTGAATAAAGTTTGTTTTTGTAAGAAAGCCAGAGACCATTGTATACGAGTGAGTATGTGTGTGTGTGCGCCTGGTCGTCATACAGCGAAAACAACAGAAAACACGGACATAAAAACGACCAATTTTTCCTATTATGCAGAACACACACCACCTACCTAGTCCTTCTTTCTTCACAATCTATTGTCTTTTTTATTTCAATCCCTGTGTACTTTTTCGCTTACGGTTCGTCCGGTGGTGGTGGTGGTAGTAGCAGTGCTCTCGTAAATTGTGCGCACTTACAACAGTGGCAGCTCTCTGTTTTTTTTTGCTTATTCGTTTTCCTCCTTCTCCCTCTTTGTCATGAGATGTGGGGCAAAAACAAAGTTTTGCCTGAGTGAGTGAAATGCTACTTTTTCCTCTCTCTCTCTCCGTTCTCTCTGTTTCCCTATATACATGCTGGTGGGCTGCTAGAGCTGGTGGAGAATGTGAGTTCTCTATGTAAAATATGTCTACCTACACATTATATAATAGTACAACATACCGAGATGTAGCAGCAGCATGTCGTTGTGTGTTTGGAAG
This sequence comes from Callyntrura sp. NNG-2020, assembly GCA_027744055.1. Classification (NCBI taxonomy): domain Eukaryota; kingdom Metazoa; phylum Arthropoda; class Collembola; order Entomobryomorpha; family Paronellidae; genus Callyntrura; species Callyntrura sp. NNG-2020. The sequence continues at coordinate 7,032 of JAHZNE010008054.1, read as the reverse complement.
TACACTTTTTGCCTGAATAATGCCGTTGCTTTTTGCTCTTTCCTCCCGTTTTATTTCTACCACCGCCGCCACTACTGTTACTCTTTTGCTTTTTGTGTGTTGAAGATCATCCTACTTATAAATGTTGTTCCCTATTTTGTTTCCATCCACACACACACACACCACCATCCCTACCAATACCAGCAGTAGCACTTGCAAACAATGCCGTGTCAGAAGTTACCATTTTACACAGGCACAGCATATTATTACGATTTAAGTTGCGTCAATTTCGAAAGAAAAAGAACGAAACGGAACGTTTTTTCTTGCTTACGCTTGTGTGTATTCATATTTATGTGTGGCTGTTTCTGTGTGTGTGTGAGTGTGTGTGTGTTGCGAACGAACATACACACAGGCAGCAGCAGTAGGCAGAGAGAGGGATGATGATGATGATGATACACTACACACACACTGCCAAGTGCTAGGCAGGGTTTTGCTTCTGTTTGCCGTTTGCTCTGGTGAAAGCAGAGAAGCAACACAGCTACCACACTATGCTTTGCCTCCGCTCTCTCGAGATGAGGAGAAAACGGGAGACAGGCGCAAGGAAGAATGTCAAACCCTTCCTTCCAATGAGAAAGGGCAATTACATGAGACGACTTGAATTGGGCACTCCTGCCGTTCCACTTACACCTCCACGGCCACCAATAACAACAACCAAACAAAACAGCGGCCGTTAAACTGGAACACTGTACGAGCAGTAGCAGTAGTTAGAGTTTTGTGTTGTGTTTTCAACGAGGACAGCAGCAACGGCGACGGAGAGCAGAAAGATGGGCATGCTGGGCACAGGCACACAGCTACACGGAGAGAAGCTCAACATAAAGATGCACAAAATATCATATTGTACGAGTGTCTGTGTTTGCTTGCTTGTATACTTATTATGGAATACAAACAACGATACACAGGAACATGAAAAAAATAACTCGTTGCAGAACTGACAGAGTATTCGTAGCTACACACTAGCAGAGCAAGAGCAAAACTCACCCCGTCGTCATCAGCAAAACAGAATCGCATGTGTACACTTTATATACTTTTGGAATGTTGTTTCTGGATTTTTATGTGAATACAGCAACGAACGGCAGCAGTAGGATCCACGCACAAACAAGAACAACTCGTTTCATGTTGTTCGTGAAGGGATGAAAACTTTCTCAAGGATTATCCTCTTTGTGTAGATGTTTTGCTGCTTACATTTTCCTTTTTGCTCAGTATTCAGTATCTCTGCTGACTGGGGAAAGTTGAGTCGGACCGTCTGTATGATGCTTTCATTTACCCCAAATGGCCAGGAAAGGGTAATTTATTTGCTTGTGGGCCTCTCAAACCGTCGTTAGAGGGAATATTGACTTATTGTCAATAAATTATGGAGAGAAATAAATAAGTAATCTTAATTTCAATCAACTGTCAGTAATTTTTAAATCATTGAAACATATTGCCCATCTTACACACTTCAAACAAGAATTGCTGAATTTTTAAAGCACCTTAGCCTATGAAAGTATGCACACTTTAAACTTGGTATTGCCTGGTAGAAACCTCAATTTTCATTTTTTTCTCTTCTTCTTCTTCCTTTTGCATTCTGCTCGTATTGACAGTGGGAGCGCGACAGGGAATGAGGAGTGAATGCTATAAAAACTCGACCCAAATTACGGATGAGAGAAATGGCGATGATAGTAAAAGACTGACCGGATAATGACGGTTGACTTTCCCTCTCTTGGACGGTGGCTGCGTGTGCCTGTGTGTGTGTGTGTGTGGTTATATACGATTTGCGACTTTAGTTGAGATGCCACATTTTCGTTTTCGTGTTCAGCTGCATGAAAGTGTGCTGCTTACTCACTTGTACTTGTTCTACTCCCACTACTAAGAGACTCTCCGTTCTTTCTGCAACTATTATCCTGCTGGCTGCATGCATGAGTAAAAGTGAGCCAACTTAAGTAAACTGGCAATGATTGTGATAATGTTGATCATGATGATGATGACGACGAAGAGGACGACCACGGTTAGCACCACTGGTGATGGTGTCAGCACCAACTCTAGATGTGCATTTAAGGAAAGGCTTTTTTCTATCGCCATTTGTATAATAGGTGGTACACAAGAGAAAATGGGAAATACTGGTAATAGTGACGATGATAATATAATATATTACCTATGCATGCACAAAAATGCATAGTATCCCCCTCTTGCCTCTTCTGCTCGGGTTCGTCTACATTGTAGTAATCTCTGTAGTTTCATTGTACAAACTTTCTATTTTATTCTTCTCGTCATCATCACAACCACACACACACATATATATATACACTCTCTGTGAGAGAGAATCCCTCTTTTGTGTGTGTAATACATGTAGACGGGGGATTGTGCACCTCTCGTGCAAAAATCATTACCGGGTATATATTTCTTTCGACCACCAAATTTTCGTCGATGCATCTGATCTTTATTGCTCGCCACTTTTTTTTGCTCTTGACTCGCTGCTGATTGCCAGCTTGTTACAAAACCTGCTCATTGTGTGTCTACTGTCTACTAAACGTAAATGATTATTTTAAAGCTTCAAATAAAGAATCAGAGCACCTGCCAAGTCTGTCTGTGACCATGTTGTAGTATTTTAATAGAAAATACGCAAAGTCCTTCATGCACTGTCCGTTTTGTTTCTGCAGTGATGCCTATCAGAATAATGTAATGTACTGGGAGGAACTGTTGGAGGATGAGATGCAAAGATAGACCTAGAATCTACTTATTTTTTCCTTTTCTTTCTTTATGAAATGTTTTTGTTCCAACCAACCTTCTTTCCATTTTTACCACCACGGTCGTTGCGATCATGGCCGTGATCATCGCACTTTCTCAGACAGCGAGTGAACATTGTTGATGATGATGAGAGTCACTTGTCGAGTCCTTGCACTTGGCACTGCACCCTGTGCATTCAAGTTTTTTACTCTCTCGACGCCACTACTGCAAGAAATCTTGTCAGTAGTAGGAAGAGAAGTATGCGATGTTTTTTTATACTGGAAGGCATACAACGTTGAAGTTACAGGCGCAGTGTTAGCCAAGTGCGTGAGCATATACAATGTAAAGTACCGAGAAGAACAACTCATGGAAGTTTTTTGGGAGTTTAATAAAGTCTTGGGTTTCTCCTCAATTCAGTTACTACTACATACATTGTGATGATCAAACTTGAGAGACGCAAAATGCAAAAAGAAGAAACGGGGTATAGTGATAGTGCGCGCGCTCTCGCTCCCTCTTTCTCCTTCCAAATGCACATTGTAAACCAGCGTGTGTAAAGGCGGCGGTGGTGGTGCAGTGGAAGCTGTGAAAATATAAAAGTTAAACCGAGAAAGATGAATATGTATATAAAATATAGCTTGCAGTCTACATCACACAAAATGCGTCCATCTGTACTTACGCTGTACGTAGTACGTACGGTTGCAGTTGCGAAAGAAAATGGTGCAGGGAAAAATGTGGAGACAAAAGAGAACAACCGAAAACCGTTTACGCTCAGGCACATGTTCATGGGGGAAAAGAGGCGAGTGCTGAGGATTTTTTCCTCTCCTGTGGTACTCGCTCCCCATCCCGATCTTATGACTGATACACTCACAAATAATATGTCTCTGCCAAGTAGATAGATTGATGTGATGATTGACATCTGAAACAGTTTTCTGATTTCGTCACACTTCCCATTCATGTCGAGGGGGAGCTGTTCCCGTAATTTTTAAAAAATGCGTGGAATAAAACTGCATCTAGAAATTTAGCAGATTTGGCAAAAAAAAGTAGCTGTTCCTGTCGTTGAACCTTAACCAACAGCGAATAGTGGCGATGTAGCTATTACTTCTTTATTGTCTGATGCCACCTATCCACGCGTATCATAACATTACATTAGACCGTCTCTCTCTCTGGCCATTTTATGAATGTATGTGTTGGCAAGAAAATTCTAAAAGATCTAGCCCGACGTATGCAAAATCCATATGCGCTGGGCAAAGTGGATTCAGCGGATGAACTATTTTCATCGCATTAGTACGTTTCCGTACCGCTGTCGGGTAAATCCGTAAAAAGTAAGTTTCAGATCGCCCCAAGTGTGAGTCCTCGTGCATGCGAAGGTCTACCTGCCTAGCATAGTGTGGAGGTAGAACCTCCAGTGTGCTATGAGCGCTACCGAAGTGATGAATTTTACGCCAGTGTAAGCGACTGGTGCTGTACTGTAGTAGACATGTGCTCTCAATTCTTGCAATAATTCTTGCTTGTGCTATATATACGTGGCGTCGTGTTACATTAAAACCCCTTGCGAATAGACTATCGTGATAGTAGTTCTTTTTGTTTAGATTAGTGACTTTAAAAAACAATATGGATTGTTTACGTTTCCCTCTAGCCTGCATAGCCTGCTTCATTATGTTGCATGCGTCAATAGAACGTGATATTGGGTCTGCCTGAGTCGACGGAATGTTCAATGTGTTACTATTAATAGAACTTTCTTGTTTGTTGGTCATGATGATGCCTCAGCGATTATTCATGTTCAAGTCGACATTCGCTCGTCGTTTGCAAAAGGCGAGTAAACAAAATTTTGGGCGAGTAAAAGAAGGATTCATGATGTACACATGCAATACTGACCTTGAACTGATGATGAGCAAGAACAAAGTGGATTCGATTATACCGATAACGTGAAGAGATCCTGCTGAACGTGAGGGGGAGTTTGGGGGGACGGGAAACAAATTAACTAAACAATATCGAATGCTTTTAAATCAGCGCAAGTAAATAAGACGGATGTGAGTTGTTATAGATAACAGCCAAAATTATAAAATATGCAGAGATGTTTGTTTGCAGCGCCGTGACGAAAGAGTAATCCCAATAGACTGAAATTTCTAGAATTTGCTATTTTTGTTGATGCACAAATAAATTGTTCCGTTGCGTTGGTCTGGTTCCCCTGCATCATCAGCATCAATATATAATTCTTTGGACAGACAGGCAGACAGAATAATATATTTACTTTTAACGATTTGAGTACACGTGCCTTTTTCAACTGTATACATAATACGTCAGCAAATACCGACAAGTGTACATGTTTGTGAAAAAAATTGAAAGAATATATTGTTGCTTACCTATTTTACTATCTAGGTGGTCAAAGAAATAACTTATGTATCCGTAGGTCGTCTACCGTCGGTGGGCTTCAATTTCTAAAAAATACGTAAAATATACCCGAAAAATTATGACAAATAAAATAAATTTAATTTTCGCTCCTACATGTAGCAGCACCATTACAGGATTCAGTTACGGTTATTTTATCAACGTAATCCTTTTCCCTACATGACTTGACAATTTACAAATTCCTTAGAAAATGTACAATATGCTTTGTTATACTTGCATCAAGCGTTTACATTCTGCTACATAAATTGTACCGAACGAAACACTTTCCTTCAAAGAAATCTTACATTTAAGAAAAAAGGTACGGCAGTAGAGAGAGAGGAAGAGAGCGCAAAAAAGAAAGTGAACTTTCTAGAAAGTAAAAAAACACAATGAATAGCAATGACAATAAAAATTGCCAAGGAGAGAGTACAACGCTAAAAAAAGTTAAGGAGAATGAGCAATTGTCTATATGTTTTATTTTTTCCCGTATATTTTTTTCTTGGCTGGACACTGAAATCGACAAGAAACCTGTAGGTTGGTACAAAATGGGAAAACTTGAGTAGCCTGCTGCCATTTCAATATTCTAGATTCCCACCACCACACATACATAAATACACCAAGTTACATGGATTGGAGGTGCAGCAAGGACGTACATTTATATACCGTATATCATCAACGTAGTAAAAACAGAAACAGGGCGGCAAGAGGTGGGGATGCGTATCGTGTCGTAAATGTCATACGTTTTTTGTGTGATCGCATCACAATGTGCTGTGGTAACAGTTGTAGTGGTAGTCCATCCAGCAAGCAACTCGGATATATAAGCTTATCAACTTATCATATCACAGCAGTAGTAGTCTCTCCACTATAGAATCTCTCTGTATTGCGTCGTACATATACTGAATCCAGGGTGCAACTAAGCAACTATTTCCTGCTTTACACAAACGATAGGTATCCTTTGTAATCTATACTTCTGTTTTTGCGTAAAAAAGAGGAAAAAAGTTTTATATTTTATTTTGTCCATTTACTCATGTGTGTTCACTTATATTGAAGAGGAGAAAGGAAGACTGAACGTCTTTCGCATAATTTCTCCAAACCAACTTCTTTACTTTTGTCTTCTCGTGTTTTACATATTTACTCGTTCGTTGAAGCTTGAAATGTGATCCTGTTGTTAGCTTTATGGTAAAGGAATAGTAATATTCTACTTCTGACTGCGACATATACTATATACCACAGCTACTTAACAAAATATAGATAACCTGTACATATAAAAACTGTATCTTGAGCCCCATAGATAAACTCATGGGATTCATTGTAAATATTAGCGCTGTACAAATACTACTTTTTAAAATCATTCTTTTTGAGTAATAATTCGTTTTCTATGAACTAAGGACATAAAATCATTATAACTTTGAATTGTAACGTGGTTTCCACTATTTGCTTTAATACAAAGGTTTAATGACTTCCACAGAGCTAGTTAGCGCTTTAGCATAAGATTATTCAGCTAAATAAATACAGACGGTAAACTGTCTTCTCAGAAAGTCAAACTTACATAACCAGTGTGTATTTATCCAGGCGGTCTACCCATCATGTTTATTATCAGTCGGAGCTGGAGAAAAGTGGCGATAGCGTGGGGGACAAAGAGACAAGAGATGTGTTGTGGGCGCAGAGAGGAACAACTGTTACTAGGATGAATGGGAAAGCATGCCATGCTAAACAATGCGGGGGAATTATTTTCTCTTCAATTTATCTAAAACGTGAGAAAACACACTACCAGACAAATTTGGAGCTGTGAAGGAGGAAACGATTATGTTGCCGTGACCGAGCGTTGCATCGGCCGATGAAACACTTAAGCCTTTAAAAAGGGTCACTTTAAAAAGGTACTTTTTTAGGTGTTGCATTCGC
>JAHZNE010008053.1:0-25148 GCA_027744055.1 Callyntrura sp. NNG-2020 | reverse complement strand
TCCAGTCAGCAGCGGTGGCAAATACTAACATTAGTTCTAAGATGGATACAGAGGTGACCTCGGATGATGTAACTGAATCATGACTACGTAATGTAAACATAACTGGATATCTTTTAGTAGTCTAAAGTAAATGATGTTGCACAACCCAGGTTTGAGAAAAGGACCAGAAAATTGTAATTAAGATGGAAGTGCCACTCAGGAACTTACAACTGCTCAATTGTATTACGTATCCACTAAATACACAGAGATACGCAGTTTTAAAATATTATTCGTCTCAACATAACTGTAATGTGATTAATCATAACTGACATGACGGGTTTGGTATTGTAGACGAAGTCTATTTAATTGAATTTACTGTAATGTAATTTTAGGGCTAATACAATTTTAGTATTCAATGTTGGTTTTTCTCATCAGAGAAAAGTAAACCGTTCCTTATTACGTTATTTATAATTTGCTCTTGTAAATCAAGATGATTTTGTAGTACAAGCCATATATTACGTACGATGATGAGTGTTCTACTACTTCTACTATTGAATTTGGCATTTCTATTCAATTATGAAAGAAACTCAAGTCAAATAAAACTACATAATAGTATGGGACAGCGACGTAACCGTTGAAAACATTTGCAGGAAAATTATTGAATTACATTCTCTCTTTGGATTAATAGTAGGCACGGTTGTACATCTGTTACCTGTCAAATGCAAAGTGAGAGACGAACAAGTACATATTAGGGCACAACTAACGAATATCTATCTACACACACTACTAGTGTGAGGGAGATCCCCAACCCATCATTCTTTGTCTGTTTTGCAGCCACGGGAGGCTTTTTCTCCATTATGAGCAAACACCCCTGAAAAGCTTGAAAGTGATTTTTTCTGAGAAAAAGAAAGCGTTTTCCTCATTAATCTTTGTGAGAGATAAAAAAACGGTTAGTAGCTCTGTTTAAATCGTAGGCATAAATACATTTCAGGCAGCCCTCATAATCTTTACTTTTCTTCTTCCAGCTATCATCAGGGATGCAGAGCCTTGAAACAGCCTCTTTGCTACTAGTATGAAAACGAAGAGCTAAACCCTAGGGTTCTGCATGAACATCTAACTTTCCCTCCGGAAGCAGTTTGCACCTACACTCCTTACGCCTCTTGACCTCAGGTAACTAGCCACCTTTATTTCTAAACCGTAACATACAACCCCAATATTTTACCTCCCACCTCCAGTCTGCATTTTTACAAATTTTAATTTTTATAAAATATATATCAAATCATCGAATCAACGTAACGTATCGTATCGTATCGAATGAACGTCACACAAAGAATCCCGCTTTCACCCATTATGACTACAACCTCTGACCTCCAAATTGCTGAAATGGTACAGGGGTTTTTCGAGAAAAGGCCTCCGTGGAAGTTTTTCAGTGGAGGTTGCTTCCAGAACTTTGCTAGTCACCAGTTTTGATGGGATATATTTCATTGTGTGAATGAACCAAGGTATTTTTCACACTTGAGCAGCCTACAAGAACGAATGGTGATGGAGTTTTATTATGCATTACATTAAGTCGTCGCTTTCTAGCCGTTTTAATACATCAACGACTGAAGCAGCAGAGATTCTTTTGATTTCCCTTTTTCTCTCACTCAACTTTTCATAATTCCACCCAGTTGTCAGCAACATTGCGCTTTTTATACAGACATTTACCACTGCACTATTTTCCAGCCTGGTAAGTATTCTCCTAATCTCACAGGAAATGTTACACATCCTTTAGAACGACAAGCGAAAAAGATAAGTGCTTCCATCCTCCTTTTCAAAGCAAATGCAAATTGCCCGCTTGCTTTCAAAACAAAAAAGAGGTTTCCATACAGGATGAACACAGAAAGCAACGGGTGTCACATACAATTGCCACGTTGGCATTATGGAGTGGCAGTGTAGTTGAGGAAAATCAGATAAGTACCTTGCTCCGACACAAGTGCTCAGACAAAAACTCACATTAACTCCCTATACACATACCTTTCTCCGCCGTCTTGCAATTTGCATAATGGTTACCATGTTTTGTGACCACCACTATCGCTACTTAAGATATACGTGATAACATCACAGAAACATAAACACTTTTTCGCTGCTGCTGGTAGAAAGTGCTTTGGTTTCCAACTATTATTTACGACAAAGTAGATGCGGATGTTGTAGAGGGTATCTACAGGAACGATCTAGAATGGGCGGGGAAGAAAAAAGGGGCACATAGTTGTTTCATCAAATTTCCCAGAGAAAGGAAGAATTTAAAGCGAGTTAACTTCTCAATGGGCCTCTACGCACCGTTTTTCCACTTCACATTAACGAGTATATCAATGTTTACGATGGATTTGAATGTGATTAGCGTTATTAGTTTACGACTAACCATTTTTTCAACTGTCGTTTTGTTTATTGAAAACTTGTCTGGTTAACTGGACAGTACCAGTACCTGTAATATGGCAAGTTATAAATTATTCATATGGATGGGGAAGGTGGTGGCAGCTGAAATTGTCAGCAGAAATCATCGCGATGTTTAGCGTTGCCTAATAATACTAATATTGTGGCACTGCTTCTTCTATCAGTTTTTATTGTTGCAGAAAAATGGCGGATTTCCAAAAGTTTTCAATTTATTTATATATTTTCAAACTTGAGAAAGCAGAAGTAGTATATATGGTAATTGTGAGTTGTGGTTTTTTCATTCCTAAAATGTTAATTTCCCATTTGACCAGCACCCCGAGCCAGGGATTGTCTTCACAACTGCTAACTTTCGCACGCTGCCAACTGGAAAACTTGTGTGTCTCTATTTCAAAGGAAGAATACCGTGGGCAAATATTATTATTATTTTATTGAAATGGCAAAATAATAGAATGCTTATTGGAAAACTATGAACACAACAATGAATTTGAAAACCGTACAAATTGTACTTTATACGTTACGGCAAATTTCCTTTGACGAAAATCTTAAAACAGCCACTCTAGTTGGGGAGTTGACCCAATTCCTGCCATATAAACAATAAACATTTTACCTTTTTTGATTGTATTGTTTCCCTCTCACGTCGATACTGCCACTACGTGACAAACTCTGTCTTTTCGTAATATATACAATGCTATATACACCTATTTTTGTAATGTTGATGGTAATAATACGACAGAGGAGAAAAGTTTTAAAATATCGACTATTGTTAGGACAAGAAAAACTTTTTTCTTGTCTTTTCTGATGTTTTATCATCGTCTTTTTTCTGCCAGTTCTAGATTCTATCTCCTGTAGCAGCAATAACACTTTATTTCCTTCGGATAGGATATTCTCCACACAACTCAGACTTTTGAGAATACTAATATAAATGGGCACATATGTTTGTGTAGTTGTCTACCCACGACTATTGACTATATATAATGTAGATACTACTTAGGTAGCATTGATGTACCATTATTGAGAGTCATACAGACTTGAGTACTATACTGTTTTTTAGCGTCATTGCAGTTTTCAATGTCGTATACCACCAATTTAAGTACTTCCCACTTTTATTACCGCTACATAGATGGGTACCCCTAAAACCAATTTCCCCAGCTGAAACGGTTTTCCTTTCTGGTAATATTCGTGTTACTAAACCATCCCTGATGTTTTACCTCTGTTGGGTGGCTCCCAACACAAGTTCAAATATTTGCATTATACTTATATGAGATTTTTCAACAAAGTCATTTCTGTCATTCCAATAACAGTGAAAAACAGAAAGTACCGTGTTCGTGCTGTTGGATGCCGTGTTCCTGTACTCGTCTTATTGGCAGGTACGCTTTTTTTTAGTTCTTCCCTTTCTTTAGGATAATGAGCACAGCTGAAATGGAAGTAACAAGGAGAAATGTACGAAAACAGTGAAATCAAACGTCACAATCACGATCAATCGTGACTGTAAAAAAGGGTATGAAGCATATAGGATATTGTCGTTCAGCATACTAAACAACACTCACAGCTGCGCCTAAGAACCAGTTAGTCTAACTTTCTTCCCTGAAAGAAATCCCGTTCCCCCTTTCTTCAACTCCTATGGAAGATCTAAAGGATCAAATCCACTTTGACAGGGTTTCATAGCAGAAAAAAAAACAAATTTTGATATTGACTCAACAATATAACTTTGTGTAAATATATTGGATTAAATTTACTTCCCCCAAAATATCTGAACGATGACGTTACGAATTCCGGGTGTAGTCTTACATATTATGTAAGCTCTAAAAACACACCGACCGACCACCAGTTAGTGAGCACGTGAGTACTTTCCCAAATTACAGCCATTACGTACAACATGGCACGCTATGGTATCCCCTATGCAGTTTTTCTTATCATCGATTTTCGCAATTAATCTAAATCGTAATCGTAAATGTACATGAGTGTAAGTATATATAGGACTCCTCCCAAGTTGTTTGTACACATAAAGCACCCAGCTGGGATTTCAATCAACTGCAAGAAAGAAGTGGTATTCAAAAACGAGGTTCAAAAGGATGAACTCACATGTAGTCATGTGTGGGTGGAGGGAGAAAGTCAGAAAAGATGTGAATGCACCTAGTTATACGTACAAGCGTTATGGTGGTGATGTTGGAAGAATGACCAAAAACTTACGACTTGAAACAGCAAATAATTTATATCCCTCTAGTGAACTAAAATACACGAGCAGAAAAACTTTGGCTAGACATCCCTATACTCCATGGGCTATAGGAATAGGAAAAAGCAACGTTTTTATAGGACGACCAGCGGAAGGCTATATCATCATGAAGGTATGTGCAAAAGGCGAGGATGAACTAGAATAACTCCAACTTCTCCTCTGGTGTTCCTTATAAGCAACACACACGGGGTAGACATTTATTTATGAAAGATTGAATGAGGTAAGAAAGAAAACTCTGCTCATATCATGCACAGAAAAAAATCATCGTCCTTGTCGTTTTTTTCCTTTGCCGGGCGTGTGATGAATGTTTTGCTCGGTTCCGTGGCAGAACCCTTTGTATGGGCATTGTTGGTTGTGTGTGTGCGTGTGTAGTAACGATGGTGAAGGAACAACCCATTTAATATAGAAGGCGAAGAGGCGATTTTTCTTCAGTCAGTTCGTTGCAAGAAACACTTTTCCTAACCTTTAGCTGTTATATTAAGGCGAAATAGCATATCAGTTTGGTTCTGATGGAGGATATGAAGAACGTTAAAATCATAAGGTACATACCACTTGCATGTGTGGGGATGTGCAATGTTTTTTCTGATGTTTTACTCACCTTTTCAATCTGCCAACTTTCTCATATCTCTCATACAGCCTTCGTCGAAGAGAGGAAAGAGCACAGGGCAGAAGAAGAAAACATAATGTGCAAAGAGAGCATTGACAAACTACGCACATTTACAATTGTAATAGGTAAAACCGGGCATTTCGCAAAGCGAGAAAATACGGGAATTTCACTTAAGATAAGAGGAGATAAGGTAGTTTTCCGTGGTTGGTTAGATTGCATCACCGCCGTATTTTTTCTGGTCGGCTACTGCGGAGATGTAATTTCATGATAATTAAAAAGTCTAGATAATGCGTCGAAATTGTAATTTAAAATATTACGGCTCATAAGTAAAATGCTAAAGAAAAGTCTACTGTTCAATCTCGAAATAGATAAAAAAAAATATCATTAAAGCTGTCCTTATTACACGCCGAGTAAACATCTTAATGCGCCGCTGATGGAATTCGTGCCTATCTACTTTTTGTCGGTACACCTGTCATATATGTATATGTATCATCCTGTCTTATATTATGTCTCCTGTCTCCCCCAATGTTCCATCATGTCGGCTTTGTCACTTGTCGTTTGACGATCTTGAGTAAGATAGTGCCTAATAAAGTTTTGTACATACATCCTGGACAATAAAATGTCTATACTTTAAATCACAGCGGATTTTATTTATTCTATGTGTGTGTTTATGAGTGATACATGCTTTGCCGTGATATAAACAACTTTTGCACGTTTTTGCACTTGTGTCTACACCCTATATAGACAGATAGGTATCAGCAGATTGACAGTACTATAAAATGTTATTTTGAAGCAGAACAAACAGTCAACTGTATAGCTTGTGTGGTAATCCCTATAAAATGGCAACGTTCTCCTTGTCCAATAAAATCCATTCCAATAAAAGTGATCTTTGCACTAGAACAACAATAACCAACTTCAACTTTCACTGTTGACTTGTCCTGACTGCGAATGAATCTTGGGTGTACAGTTGCAGGGCAGAGCAAGGAGAGAACTTAATACGAGGGAAATGTGTTGCCATCCAAAGTTCATAAACCGTGTGTGTAGACATTTCGCGACAAAACTTGTAACACTTTTTTTTCTACTCGCGCAATACATGGATGTATATATTTAAAGGAACCTCGGGTATGTAGTATGTGCTGCTATTTAATGTTTTCACTCAGGATATCCTCTTTTGGCAAGGATCCGGATGGTTTAGTTGTGGTTGCACACTAGCGGTAATAGATTTAGTGTCATTTGTTTCAGCAAATCTTTTTTCCAGCTTACTATAATCTACCCGTGAATAAAGTAAAATTGAAGGCTTTATTACATAGAGAAGAGGATGCATTTAAGGGACATGGCATTTGTCCAACTGCTTTCTTTCTTTGATGGAAGACACGGTATTTACCCGTAATTATATTTTGTTTTATTTATTAGTCAATGGATTCTTTACAAGCAGACGGGTCATTATTTATTTATTAAGTAAGCACGTAAATTCTGAAATTCTTTTATGCCAGCAGTATGTAAATATCCGTCCGCATGGAACCATTTCCGAGAGAGTTTACGGGTTTCACTCAACTTTTCCATCTTGGCATGTAGTTTTTGCGTAGTCGGTAGTCAGTCGATACACTGAGAAGAGGAATTACTTCAACCATTTTGGTATATTGAATATTTACCATCCTTTTTTTAACGTTTCTTACATAAATTAATACATTAATGTTTGCTTTGTTTATTACAATTTACCGTTTCATAACCGGTTCAAAATGGGCCACGTTTCATTGCTGGATTTATGCGAGGACAGTGCCTGTGCACATGTTTATAGTATATAATATTTTGAAAGCTGTCATTTTATTAACTGAATGCCCGCATACACTGTACAACAATACTTCCTTTTTGGTAAGTACTGCCGTCAAAAAATTACTCAAGATGTAGTCGTGACAAGCCGAAACGGTAATAATAACGACTAATGGAATCATATTATGTGACTACGACGTCCCGACTCCTTCCTTTTTGCCTCGAAGCTGTAATCATGAAAAACACGACCCGCTACTTCATCTCTAACTTTATTATTAAAAGGTCTGAATCTGTATTAATGTCATTTTTCAACGTGGTACTCTTCTAAATGCTATTAGTAAAATTACTATTCTACTTAAAGTATAATTACAAAATTTCCCCTTGACTTGGCAGCACTTAAAATGATTTCATAAATCTCAGAATAAATTGTCCTATTTACATTTACTCGCCTGCTACTAACATTTCAACACGCCGCGTTATTGTCTTTAATGGCTTCCGGAGTTGTAAAATAGCAATGAATTTCATGTTTCGACCTACCGCCACGCTTTTTCCCGACTTCCCTTTCTTCCACAAGTGATTACTTCTGCTGGGGAAAGAAACCATACGGAACATTTTGAAAGTAGCGCCGCGTAATATTGGTAGGATTGAGGAACTTCAGAAGCACGCTATCTAACTCTCTTCCACCAAGAAGAAATTTCATTTATCTCCAACCGAAATATCAGAGGAGTAGTGTACCATCTCTTTCTTCATAGACGTTAAAACCTACCTAGGTATATGTGTGTGGCACAAACATGACTGTCAAAGATTATACGCCGCAACAACCCCGACATAAATATGTTGCATAGTTTATGTTCGCTGAACGGAAAATAAATATATTCACAAGACAAGTTGATCAATACATTGTAGAGACGATTGCCTGTGAAATTGGACTTGACATGATCAAAGCTTATTAAAATACCAATGAAACCGTCACTCCGGAGCGGGACGGGTTTTCCAGGGTACGTTCCCTCGCTCCAGGAAAATAGCTTCCAATTTATCATACTTACGTTTTGTTTATCACATGTTATAACCAGAAATCGGGTTTCTCTCATCCGTCCAACATTTTCGGAATGTCATTTCGAATATGTTGTCACATTTTTTGACTGTCTATGAATTTCTATCTTTTGCTCGATCCATTCCTACTTGACTTGATGATGATAACTGGGACGACTCGGCACTACTGGCAGAGAAGTTTCAAAAGACTGGATCATTTCCCGATGACAAAGTTAAAGTGACAGTGTCTCCACGTAATGAAGTATAAACAAGGAATGACTGGTAAGACAAAAATACATTGATTCCCAGATTGCCAGCAGCACCGAGCAACTATTTATCCTGTTAACGTACGTTTCAGCTCTCCCTAACAAACTACCCAGACTGTTAAGTTGTTCACTTGTCGCTCTGCTTGAAGGAAGGAAGTTCTAAATTTGCACGTACCAAAGTACGTATCCGGATTTCGTTAAGTGGAAGAGGCAGATGATCCGTTAAACTTCCGAAATCTGTTCAGTACAGTTGTCAACACAAAAAGCGTTGATATTGATGTGTAGAGTCACTCTAAGAGCTAGTAAATCCTGGTGACGACTTTATTTTTTTTATTGTGCGAACTAAATACTCCCTCAAACGTGAAACAAACTTGAGGAGAGAGAAGAAACTTTCCAAATCGCTGTGGGATTCCGTCCTCTCTTTTGTTTTCTCTATTGAATGGTTCAATAAACCAGTAAAAAAAACTTGATGATCTCTGACGGTGCCCAACTTTACGACGATATGCTAGCATTATATTACACCAACGAGGAACATAGAACGTGAAGCAATGAATTATATGGTTTATTTGCTGCATCACTGCACTGGTTAGCGGAGGAATGCTTTCATCATCTTTGGCTACTCTGGTAGCAGGGGCAACCCAACTTGTGTCCTCAGACAAAAGCGAGCCATCGCGTGGTGAAAGAGTAAATGGGATAAGTACATTTTTGTAAAAAAAAACACAAAATACTCGCATTTTTTGTATGAAAATTAGATTTTCTTTATGAAATTGGGCTTCCCTTGTGGGAAGTTGCAAAAATAAGTGAGTTCGGTTTTACTTTTTTTAGAGAGAATACTGCAAGTAGGTAAGATTTGAGGAACGATCGAGGACGCTCCGAGTCTGTATTTATCTTTCTTTCATTTTCCGGCTGCATGATCCACGACTACATGTTTAACTGACTGCTAGTGTGAATACTAGAGAGAGGGTAAAGCGGTGAAGCAGAGAACAGAGAGCAGTATCCTGTCTAGTGACTTCAGTCAGAGCGAGACGCTCTGAATTAGAACAGAGGGAAGCGGGATTACTTGAAGCAACAATAACACGCACGGTTCATTGATTCTTGGACGCTGATGGCCCCCAACTACGAGAGGAGGAGAGCTTGAGATTTTCGTTGGGAAAATGTAATTTATTTGATGGCTTTATTATTCAGCTTGACACTAGTAGCAATGCTGGGGTCGTTAAAGTAATTGTTTAATTCCCCAAGTAAGTGTGCATTGGATTATATTTCTCAGATCCCTCGAGAAAGTGCCGACGACCTACTCTCCACTATTCAACTACTCTTCAAAGACTACTTTTAATGTAATACACATCATCAGATTTCAATTAAACGCACATTTTCGTGCTCAAATCTTCAAAAAGAAGGAACTTTCATGTGTTTTCGTTTCAACTAACGACAAAAAATAAATTCATCTCACGGAGAGAATTAAATAGCAAGGATGCCCCGGGATCTTAAATGTCATCATCCGCAACCAAATTTTGAATAATACGATTTCAACATGAAATTACACTCTGTAATGAAGTCATCGTTCCTGCTAGTGAAAGATGCAACGAGGTATACTTAATCTAATAGGGACAATTTTTTCAACCTGAATTTTTGTTTTTTCCTCCGTTAAAACTCTGCTGTTGCGCCAATCTCATCTGTGCTGTTAGTGAGGTAACATCGTGTTGTTCCCAATACAACGTGGTGTTATCCCTCCTACATAAGTAAGTTTCCCTTATGAAACTCAATGCGATTTCTCTGAATTGTGTCTAAATCAATGGTGTCGACGATAAAGGAAAGCTTTGTTAATGGCGTGGCCGAGTTGTTACAACAATCAGTCGTCCCGAGAATAAAGGGCGCAACACTATTTCGTGATGTATGATTCATTGTCGTCATTGCTATCTCTTCCTCTCCTTTCAGTTTCCTGCTGGTTAATGTATGTGTACGTTGTAAAAAAAAGTTTTATCTCGTTCGTGGCATTTTGTGACTACAACAACTCCTCCTACCACACGGCTGCTGTATATCTGTACAGTTACAGTTATGACAATATGACTATATATGAACGTCATGTGTTTTTGTTATTTCACTGCTGTCAAATTCCCAGCTCGGGGCTGTATTAAATAGGTAAAATGCACACATAATATCTTCACGTCTTTACTCTCTTTAATTTAATTAACAAAATGTCACACGAACACACTCGCCAACTGCTGCGTAAACCAATTCGGGCATGTAGAAAATCCAAATATTGTATATATCTGTCTACCTAGTATTGGTGGCGGATCATGCTTTCTTTTCATCAGACAGGAAAACTGAGTGTCACAAAAGCAGCAGCGGAAACACCAGTAGTGGTGACGTTGGCACGAGAATGACTCAAGTGTCCGTGTGTGTGATGTTACGACTATGTGTGAGTAAGGATGTTGGTGGCAACTGGCAGCTCATACTATGTCATACATCTAAAGGCACAGTCATATTTAAAATCACTAAAGTGAGCAAACAATTTTCCCTTTTGTTCCTGTTTTCTCTTTCACCTTATACACTCACCAAGACCTATTTTTGGTTTTCGCTGGTATTGTACTCATTGGAGAAATTGATAGCAGGATGCTTACGCGGAGAACGCGGAGAGGGAGAGGGAGCGTATAAAATGTGCGGTGTTGCAATATGCCTCAAAGATAAAAAATGACGGGTGTGGAAGGAGATTGAAGTGAAAACGGGGAAAATAATGGCGTAGGCAGTCACGGAGTCAGCGAATAAATGTGTTGGTGGTGCAACTTAATCTAAACTATTCATGAAGTTGTTTGCTAAAACACTGTTATTAGTAGAAACAATAAGTAAGTGAAAAAGGCGTAGTTTTGCTTCGGTTTTTACACGTCGTAACTTTTTTTTATTCAGAAATGTATATTTATGAGAGTGGAGTGTGGGTGCTTGGGTGGGAGGAAGAGTGAGGGAGAGAATAGGGATATTTTTCTACAAAAGTAAATGAGTATGAAGTAGCGTACGTGTGTGAGATTGAGAAGGTAAATAAGACAAACCACAGAGGTCCGTGACTCCCCCCGGAACTGTAGCAGTTTTCTCGCCACTTTTTGTACAGCTGAGAACCTTGGAGAATTTTATGCTTTATTATCTTGTCAGGGTGGGAGTCGGCAAGTTATACCACCTTTTCAAAGGAGATTGCCTTGGAGCAGCTGATTTCTCAGATTTTTCTTCGGTATTTACTCTTTTTTTTAGTAAATCTGTGTGGTGTAGGTTTGCTCCCAGGTGTAGATGCATGTATGAGTGTGAAATGTACACAATTGGAATATTTTTATGCCTCTTCTCAAATTTTCCTGAAACAATAAGCAAGTAAGTTTCTAGGAGGGACGAGTATCTCCCTCACGTACTGCTGACACAAAACTCATAAAAGTCAAACTAGGTGGAACTACAGTGAGAGAGAGAGAGAGAGGGGAAGAAAGCGCAGCGTACCATTTATGAATTTTTCTTGTTGTGCAGTTCTTTTTATACAGCGTTCCATTTGCTACACCTGTATTCTTTAATTCTTTCTTTTCTCCTTTGTATCTTTCCACCTACTTGCTACCCAACTCTAAATAAATATGACAAGCTTACTGACTTTTTTACGCCTTTTTTCAGTAGAAAGCAGCGGTGGCAAGTTATTTCCACAGAGGAGTACAACCGAGTAAGTAGACAAGAAAGAAAGCAGTAATTGCTGGAGTAACAAAGCATAGAAGTAATGGTATCCCTGAAAGAGTAATTCAAGTGAAAAGTAAAACAACGGCTGAAGAAATTGTTGAAAGCGATGAAAGAGGAAGAGAGAGAGAGAGAGAGAGACACACCAAAAATAAAGGAACGTACCAATTTCTCTCTGAATTTTGCACATCGTCGTCTTATGCTACTCCAGCGCAGACAAAGCGAGTAAACGTTCTGTAGTACTGAATATGCATATTACCCAAATAGATGTACATTATTTCCTGTACTGGTGCCGGGTACAACGATAAATATTTGTACAAGTGAATATTTTCCTCCTCCAAGTCTTTTGAGGAGGATGATACACCTTAGAATGTACTTTAATGCAGCATCAAAAGCAACCTGGGGATTGCATCTCTCTAAACTTTCTATTTATTCCGTTGCCCTCTCTTCTAGCGTATTTCCCTACATTTTTGTGAGTGCATAATGGTAGCTGGTCTATACATCCTTTCCTTCCAAATATAGTTTTACATAGAAATCCTATTACATCATGTGCTACCGTGAATGTTGATGTAAGTTCTAGAACACCGGGAGAAAATTGGGCCGGAGAAAGTAATGCACCGTTACGGCTATTGTCACACGAGTTACACTAAATGTGCACACTTATTGTGAGAAAGTAGCCAATGGTACAACTTCCTGTTCAAAGATTGCAAGAGGTAGGACTACTACTGTCGTCGAGATACTGAAAATGCTTAACTACTGAACAAAATGCCTCTTTCAGACGCATATCTTAGAACTTGTCCTGTGTTTGAATATTCATGCAAGGCTAGTACTGCCTCTTCCATATATAAATCTTGCTGCAACTGGAACTCACCTTTGGAAATAGATTTGTAAACAACAATGCACGATGCACCTAAGAATTACATTTTCTGTTGTGTTGCCATTTCATAAAAAAACATATAGAAAGGCAGTTTATGCAGACGGAAAATTACAATCGTAATAATATTAATAAATGAAACCGGGTTTTTATTTTTCAAAACAGTTCGTTGCAAAACTTTTTTTTTAATTTGATTTTTTACAGATCTAAAACAAAATGTTCATGTGTTTTGGTAATATTGCCACCCAAAACACTGTTACCGCACCGTACCATTGTGCTACGGAAAAATACCGTTGCCGCTACCGTCCCAGTTGTCAAAGTACCAGCGCTGTTCCTGTTGTTGCCTATATACATTACCCACAAGTACATGTGTGTTAGGATTGCTACCGTTATTTGCACGCACTATATGTAGAAGAAGGCAGACGCCAAGCTTGTCGAATATTAATAGAAAAGAGTGTTGTTACTACTCTGTCGGTCTCTCACTGTCTGGATTGCGTTGTGTACCACTTTCACTCTCACTGCTCTCCTAAAAAGACTGCAATATCAACCACTAAACAACAAAACTGTTTCATAAACGATTATGGCTTTGTATGGATGGAAAACTGCAGAATCCTTGCAACATAAGCAACGTGGCTTCATCCATGTGTGTAGAAGAGAGAGAGAGAGAGAGAGAGAGAGAGAGCTAGTGAGTGAGTGAGAGAAAGAGAGAGAAAGGTGGAAAGAGTGTTTGCCTTTTGTTTAAAAAGAAGAAACTGTTGCCGTAGGCTGTGTAGTATTAGTACTTCGTCTATTTGTCAGTGTCTTGCTGTCTCGAATGTTGCTTCACTTGGTTACACACCATATCATCTTTGTTGACGATTTTTCTCTAGAAGATTGGCTCTCCCTGGCTCACCCCCGCCCCTTATACACTGTCCTCTCGTTCATTGATAATGAAATGTTTGTGGATCAGTGTGTGGTGCGTACTCATTCATGTACTCATGCCTCTTCTTGGCAAACCACGGCGCACCAAAGAGGAAATGGGTCCAAAAACGATGTATGAGAACTCCTATTGCACAATACTCAGCCCAGTGAGATAAATGAAAACGCAAAAGGGTTGAAACGAGATTTTTGTAATTTCCATAAATTATCTGTGCATGATTTAATGGATGATGGAACCTCTTCCCACGCTCATAGTTTTCGACGCTCTGCTTTTCGTCATATGGTGTCTCTCTATTTACATACGGATTACACGTTATGTTGCTAGTTTTGTTTTTAATCTCGTGTTGTTGGCAGTGACAATCAATGTTTTTAATTCAAAGAAGAGTCTGCCTCCCAAAATTACAAGGACTGCACACTCCGCCATGTACATTCCCTGTTGTTGTATCAGGAACAACCCAGGGGCAAAACAGGACGGAAATTGAGAAACGATCCGTGATCCATTTGTTTGTGATCTAGCCATGTGCATAGAAGGGCAGAAAAGCAGATTGCCTAACAAATATCCTTTTTGTTGTCAAAACTTTTCCCTTCTCCACGTCTTCCGCACAGTGCGCATTGCAATGACCATTTTAATACCAGTTGGCAGAAGTTACATGTATGCTCACTTACTCACCCAAGGACACAATAAGCACGACACATTCCAACTCGGTAGAACGAATAAACGATGCAGAGGGAGTACCATATTTATACAAATTTCGTCTGCAGGGGCCTGTTATCTGTCTTCTATCAACATTGTTCGTCGTAATGACTCTGCTTAGCTTCCATTTATTTATTCAGTACTACTGCGCTGAAAAAAATACCAATTTTCTCGACCCTCTTCCTCCCTCCCTCTCTCTCTCTCTCTCTCTCTTTGTGGCCGTGTACGATGGAAGCTATAAAGACATAGTAGCTGTTAATTTTTTAGTCGCTCTCACACGAGCCCAATTCGTGTGTAAATTCGGTCGAGAAGTTGTCGGTGACTCTAAGATACTTACCACTGCGGTAACTTGAAAACTTCTCAATGGTCTTATCAAAAACAGATAATTTTCCCTGAACTTTAAGGAGCACTCGTTCCACACAGTGTATGATAATATGGTATGATAATGCCACCACTTACAAAAATAATCTCTCTTGTAGTGGTACACATGAGCGCTCATAGGGATATGATGACTATAGGAAAATGTTTTTAAAAACAGTCAGTCTCAGACGATGGTTCGACGGGGGTTATACAATACCGTATTGTATGTACCTTATGGTGCACTTGTATGCTTGTGTACTTATTTATTCACTTTCTCTCCACTTCGTCCACGCAGATTGGTAGCGGTATACAGAGAAAAATGCTAAACCCCTGGAAGAGGGGCAACACAGAGAAAATTAAGAGGAGCAAATCCACCACTCTAATTATCGTCACTAAGGGTAATATGCAATTTATTTATTCAGTGGAAAATTTCATACATACCTGGGGAATAATCAACGCGACTATGGCCGCACTTAAGGTCGATAAATTGAGATCTTCAGAAGTACTCTGGCCGAGAGTATTGGTCCTCACAAAGGGAGCTCGCTTGGAGGAGCCTCCACTTTCCTGCTTGCATTGCGGTTTTGCAAATGGACAACTCATTGTATTGCAGGTTTGTGCGTTTCAAAGTAACAAGATTTATCTTCTTCGGGTCAAAAAGTAACAAGTTGAGCGCCGGTCTAGGGATACTGTATGGCAGACCTCGCGAGACAACTTAGCATCAATGTAATACAAACACAATGCTTGCGCCGTTATAAATCAGCAAACGTCCTTAGAAACGGGCCACCAAAAATCGGAGTCCGGTAACTTTTCTCATGACCTAGTAGAAACCTGTAAAGTGAACAAAAGAAATAATTATATTACGAGCACTTGCAAGTTACAGCAATATTCAATCACGATACAACCAAAAACATTCACAACCAAACATCGTTCCATTTTCTTCACTGTGGCTTTGTAAGCGCCAGATATGAAAACCCGTACTTTTACGTTATAAATTTTCTTTGTCAAGTGATACCATTTTAGAAAACAGTTTGCATTGCTCCTTTCGGTGGAAGTTGGAGCGCCCGAAATTCAAAAAAGGTTGGCGCTGTGGCAACTTCGCTTTTCCGAAACAAAAAGGTTAAAGTAGGCATGTCTTACATAATTGCCACTTTCTCTTAAAAAGGAACACTCTAGCAGGACATGCCTAGTTATTTATTGTGTCTATCAAACTTTACCTCATCTCATTTTCCTTTCCCATAGTGAACAGTTAATAAAGCTCGCCCAATAAATATACGTGAGCCACTCGGCAGACGCGGGCACTTTCACCAACTTCTAATTCATACATATCTTGTTCAAATTTTATTTTCCGTGACAGATAAAATTAACATTATTACTGTAAATCTCATTTTAAATGTTCCACTAGCTTGGGTTGGATGGTTTGTGTAGCAAATAATAATGACACGCAGTGAACACAGAAAAAACACTCCGCCTACCGCTCCTTCGCATTAGGTATGCCTATACGTACGACGGTGTGTATGATGAAGTTGCTCCAACATTTAAAATAATACATTTATACTAAGGGAGCTATTAAAAAGGAAACTTCTTCCTGGGGAGTAGTATACAGTGACTGGGTATTTCATCCATGAATTCATAAATTGAAATTGAACTTGTTGTCGAGACTGAATTTCAATTTCTTTTCCGTCTTGATAAACTTCAAAGGAACAGGGGTAAAATAGACGCGTGCACGTATAGAGGAAACAGTCCGTATACGTACTGTGCACGAAGGCGAGGGAGAAGGAATCATTCTGCTTTTGCATCCTGTTTCTCATCTTCTTTCACTACTTTCTGTATCAACAGAAGACGGAGAAAGCAAAAGACGAAAGAAAGAGCTGCTACTGTTGTGCACGGGCTTTCAGTTATTACACATAATCATAATATCCTACTCAATTGAAACGATGTCAAAGGAAGAAGAAGAAAGGACTGGGGGAGTCGTGGTAACTTGTAAATTTTCGATTCTTGTTATGCGCGGTACACGATGGGATGGTTTTCTATAGGGAAGGCGGTGTATGTGTAGGAATTTCAAAATGAGCCTTTCATAATTATTTTGGATGTGCGTGCACGCAAATGCCTATATGAGCGTATGCTGGGGAAGGAATTTTTGGAACAATTAGTAATTGAGGCCAAGCATCATTTTATCGACAATATTTGAAGAGCAATGAACTAATTACAAATGTTTGTAAATATGCAAATATACAATGTACCTAAGAGCAGCTGGACAGTGGGGGATTATACAACGGCAACTAGTTGTTAATAATGGGGACGTGGACAAAATTAAAGCAATAGGCTTTTCGGAGAGTCAAGAATCTTTTATTAAACACGTCAGCGCTATGCATGTTTCAATTCCTGCATAAACAGAACAACTCGTAGAATGCATGGAATTTGTAAAATGAAAATTTTGTGAGCATCCTACCGTCAACTGTTATTACTCTGCTAAAGAAACGTGAAAAGAATGAGGAAATAGCCATAATAATAAGAATTTTTGAGCTATTTCCGCAAACGTGATGTTTATATACACGTCGTTCATGTCGGCCAAATATGAAAAATACTGGAAGGGAAGATGAGACGGAGGTAAAATAGAATAATCCAAGTGAAAGCAATGGTGCATTGTGAAAGGATGAAAAAAACGCTAGAGAAAGTTGCTGTTATTGTATGTTTCGGAGAGGTTGTGTGTTGTCCTCAAGAAAAAATTTCTTGTGTCTCTATTATGGGTGCACATCAACAAAGCTTCTCAATTTTTATTTACTACTTCTTTTCTCAACCGGTTTCCAACTGTCGTCTCCTTTCTTCTGTCGCTTTATATTGGAACCCAATAAGCGTAAAATCCGCTATATTATTCTCTTAAAGAAAAACGTGTATAAAGGTAGCGAAAACAAAAAAAAATATTGTACGGTATAGCAGCCGTATCACCATTCTTTTACAGTTGTCCTATTCACAAGAAAAACTCTCCTTGTTCTAAACTTTCATCCTACTTTTTTCCTTTTGCCAACGTACGTCAACTTGCAAATTACACAACTTCAGCAGCGTGAAAGCATTTGCGTGCCAGCCAAAACAAAGCCCCAACTTGTGTAGCATACAGGCAGTAGTAGTAAGTACTTACGTAGCAAGTTGGAATATAGAGAAATCATTCAAACAAACAGTCGGTAACAAAACGTTAAAAATCCTCTCCTGTTTCCCCTTTGTGTGTACACTGTACATAGCTCTGTTCCTTTGAACTACCATGGTAACTTTTATTTTGGGATGATGAGTGGTGTTGATGATGATCCTGGTAACTAGTTTAAATTATATGGAATACAAATTGTAGCAGGGATGAAACCCACATGCAAAATGAAGGATGCGGTCAGTTGTTGTCACTCTTTTCATGAAATAAATTATATTTCTATGTAAATATACACCATCGACGCACACGAAGGTACATTATACTGCTGTAGGTGCGTCTAAAAAGTCAACACTTTGACTACTGGGTGGTGGTCTTGGTGTTCAAAGAGTTTTACTTGTGTTGCCTGTGTGCCTATGAGATTAGTTTAGTTAACCTTACTATTACGTATGCTATTGCCGAACTAACTTGGAATGAACACGTCAGGTCTGTTCAAAAGCAGGAAAGGGTAATGTACAGCAAGATAGAGAGAGAGGGGGCGCCCCATGATAGATAAGTGCATATCCACATTTCCAGCAAAACAAGTCTGTTTTGCTTGTCATTCCCGACAACTTTGTATACGGAAAATGAGCGATGGAGAAGGAAACGTGTAATGGTAATGAGTAAAAGTGGTTTTAAAGTACACTTGAGTCGTTTTCACTACTTTTCCTTGGTTAAAAATACTCTCCACATCACGTTTTGTTTTTTCCACGAGTGCCTTGTATATGTTATCCACTTCCTGTTTCCCTTTTTCCATCAGTCCATTTCGTTAGTGGGAGGAGAAGTAGTGTTATTACGCTAAGCTAAGCAAATGCTAGTGGGTGTGCATTGGGGGAAAGTGTACCTTTTCGAAAATATGACTACCGTATCGGTATTGAGAGAATTTGTAGCCGGGTTGGCTGACATCGGGTGCCCTTCTAAAAAAAGGCACACAGTGAAAGGATTTTGTTTGCAGGGAAAAGGAACGATGAGTAAAAGCCAAAAATAATAAGTAGTCAAGAAAAGAAAAGGTCTTTTATTTGCCTTCTTTCCCCAACAACGCAAACTTTCTTGACAAACCCTCCTGCAAACAACGATACAGAGATGTATTTATGTCAGCTTGGGTCTCTCCACCGGTTTTCGGTTCGCATAAAAACCTGCTTGCTTTGTGTGGACTTGGTTGTTTCATCAGTATGCATTACACAAATGTATGAATACTTTGATCCCCACTACAAGTTGTCAACCGAAAGTCAGTATAAACAAAAACAGAAGAACCGTGTATAATACGCTATCCGGAGTTTTCTTAATGATGTAGATTTTTCTGACAGAAACGAAATAAGCCCTGACAGAATTCCCTTTACATTCATCCCTACCCTTTTCTTTGTGCATGTGCACACGTTCAAAGGAATTAAGTTGTACAAATAGGAAAATGTCCAAACATTTGACAAAATGAAGCTATAGTCATCTTTTCAGGGGGCTTGCTACTACTCCCGAAATTATAAGGTGTGTGGGTATATAACTGTTGAAAAGGCCCACCCTCCTATCGCCTCACGCCGTCTTGTATCGGGTGACACTATCGCAGGGAAAGTTTGATATCATCACGAGTGAAAGTACGTTGTTCTTCCACGTGTTTTTCCGTATAATGTATAATGCCCATTAGACGTGTTTTCGCACAATAACTTTTCTTGAATGTTTTTCAGGAATTCAATATTACCGGTTCAATATGTCAGATGACAGAGACGTTTCCTGAGACAACAGAAAAGCGTGATCCCGCTTACCGTTCACGTCGCTCAGCAAAGTTCAACGGAATATCGAAAATGGAAGTTGCATAAGCGACCAATTTATAAAATGGGAGACCTGTGTTAACTCTTTCGTATGAGGGAAGACACGCATATTCACGCATATTGAAATATTCTTTTGACGTTGTGTTGCGAGGGAAGAATAAACATTCTCAGTTCGAAGAAGTTCTCAATAATTTTGTCGCAACCTGCAAACACATTGCGTTATGGTGGAATGGTGACAACTTTTTTTTAAAATATGCAATACAAGTATTTGGTAGAGTTTGTCATTCATTTACTTGGTCGTTTCTTTTGGTTCATCCTTGTGTTCGTCTACGTACACTTACAGACTGTTCTATGTTTACAACGACGCCTTTGTACTGCTGTCATTAAATCTTAAGTTATACGCATAGGGTAAATTTATATAAAAAACAAACAAATATGCAACATTTTGTGTCTTAAAATAAAAATTATAAAAATTGTAAGTACTTTTTTCATGTTAGTTCAACAGCAATGTTGACGGTAAAAATCGGTGAAATTGCTATTTATATTGGGGTACGCACTTCCAATAATTTATTTTGTAAAAACACGCTACACAATTTTTATGATACAACCCCACGTTCCTGCTGCGCTGTAAGCAATGTTTTCACACTGAACTGACATTATGAAAACTCTATTCCATTTTTTCCGAAAGTGAAAGTTTCTAAGGTTAGTTTTCCAAACACGTTTTAAATCTTACATATAACTTACAAAATGTATAACCCATTCTCTCCCACTGATTCAATTTTTATGAATACAGAATAAAACAAGTTTCCTTGTATTTGCAGGAAAATGTATTGCAAAATACGTAATGCATGCCAACTTTGGTATCACTTACACCGCTTGTTTTTATTCGATACGGACGCATACCAAACCTTGGCTCGATTGGGAACAAGCATACAAAATATATTAAAAAAACATAAAAATTTACCAACTAGTTACCACAATAGTTTCTAATATTTAATGTTATTGCCGTTACAATGGCATCCATTATAATTCCCTGTTGAAACTTTCATTCATTACATCCATTGAAAATGTCGTATCGAAAAAAGTGCAACTTTTCTCAATAAACGGACCACATACCGGCAAAGAGTGAACTAGCAAAAGAACACCTGACATGTGGTACGTAACTTAGCGGGGGAGCTGCAAACCTCACACACGAACACGGAATTCCAGTCGCATACAAATATGTACATATATTCGTTCCGCTGACGAGATACAATGCAACCAACACTACACTGTGTACTTAAAAAGGGCCAACATGAAATCTTACTTCATTGCCATGTATTTGCTTCTTGGTTGAAGGAAGAAGGATAAAATACCGTAGACATGCATTGAAATACACAGAAATCATCTTGTTTCTGGGAGGTCTCCAGGGACCTATTACTCTAACTCCTATTCGCCTTTCAACAGTCAACAACTCTACATCAACTCAACTCAAAATGACAGTTTTCCTTCCTCCTAAGAAATCTTGTTACTACTTACCTGAAGCGTGCATGAAAAGCTTCCATTTTCCTATTTTTTTTATCCCATCTACTCACACAGCTTACCGTATGTGTAAACCTCTCTCTTTTATATTACCAACAATTTTTGCACTTGTGAGTGTACCGTGCAAGTACCAGAAAATATGCGCTGCTGCTCCCATACTACTCAGGTGGATATAATACCGTCGTTTCAAACCTTTTCTAGCAAAGTACTATCGCTTTTACCCTTTATCCACTGATCGTCTATACCTTCAAAATCCCCACCGACAACCGATGGAACGAACGAACGTTTCTGCATGGAATTCATCATTTTGGGCGAGAAAGAATTTGTGGTTGGAAATGTAGTTTGCGTGATGGCTGATGCTAACGGTCGTCTTGAAAAAAGGTAGTTAACGTCTGTCCGTGTGCTTCTGCCTGACAAGAGGAGGAGGAGAAGAAGTAGGAAAAAAGTGATAGAAAAGGTGAAAAGGTGATCGTACATAACAGGAGTTGAAACCCCGAAAAAGAATAGAAGTCACCCATTACTGCCGTCGCGAATGAGATAATATTATTGTAGTGCAGAATGAGAGGCGGACGCAACGTGGAATATTTTTTCCTCTCCACTTACTACATTAGAGCCGACCATATTCTCACGACAGTGCCTCTAATACAATATATTTAGAGTACACTTACCCGTTGATGAAGACATGAATGCTCCACCATCACCAAGTTTTTTTCCACAAAGTTGGGCAACTTTTTTCAGAAAATTTATTCTTTTCCGCAAGTTATCTGAAGATAAGTAGTAGCAGATAGTGTACGTGAGTGAGTAATTTTCCCATTTCAGTATTATCATCGTAATAATCATCGTCGTCCTCGTCCGTAGTTTTGTTCAAAACTATCTAATTTGTTGGAAGAAATGGCGGAAGTTACCTTAAAAGCTTAATTTGGTATTGGAAATATCGCATGGGAAATTAATTTGGTAGCAGAAATAATGCAGTAACTTGCAATTTGCCAATAAGCATTCCCATCATTCCCCTGGAACGTTTCAATTTTCTTTAGGAAACTCAGCATTTGACACATGAAGTATTGATGTTCTCCCTGTTTTAGTCGGAAAGGCACTAAAAGCTGTATCCGTATGTTTTACAGGTTGGAGGTAGAAAGGTTTGAGTGGTTGCCCTTTCACAACATAAAAAAGGGCAGATTGCCATTGATTGCGTCCTTGATCCTGCACCACTACGAAAAGACATCGTTTCTATGCCAAAAAGGTTACCTTCTGTTATTCAATCCGAATTTTATGTTTACTGTGTTTCCCAAAGAGACGGAGAAGGTGAGAAACGGTTTACTGTTCTGCTGAAAATAGCATCCCTCTGCGATCCTGTTACCTTTTCATGATAATTATGCTAATTAAGAGTTTATGCAGGAAAAACTGAACCAACGCCAACAGCACGATGTGAGAGAAAGCGAAGCATGAGGTACTAGACTTTTTTCACAAAGAATTTCCATAATATCATCTTGCTCTCTCTCTCTTACTTTAATGACCTCGCCTCACACGCGTACTCACCGATTATGCAAATAAACAGCAACGTAGGAAAACAAAAGAGTGTGGAGAGGTGAAAAAAAATAAACTTTTGAGTGAGCAATGGGAGAGGTCGTAGGAGCGGGAAAAGAAATATAGACTGTTTGTATACAAAGGAAACTGCGAAGCCGGGTAGATACGTGTACGTACGTGCCTATCTAGTCAATTTGTGTAATATGTGTTCACTCACAAGAAAATAACTTTTCAACCGGAACAACACATTGTATTTTTTATTCAATTGCTTATATTTTAAGTTTATACTGTAAGAACGCAGCAACAGCAGCAGCAGCAGCAGGAGATGTGGTTAGAGAAGTAGGGCAGCTTTTTTAATATGATTACAAGTTAGGAGAAAGGTCTATGTGATACATATTTCATGTCCTCCAAGACAGGTCTCAGTTCTCATGTAAAGTGGGTTAAATCTGTCATTGCTTAGTTTCTAGACTCGCTCGATTTCAGCTGTAAATGCAACCAGCTCATGTGTGAGAGTCCTGGTACCTTCTCACTATCATGTGAGTTATCATGGAACACAAAGAATTACCGTGTTGCAAGGTTCGTTACTGAAGAAAGACACTATTAGATTTGTGTGCTTCTAGATCATCATATATATGTGCTTAGGTTGTAGATAATCCGTATATTATTTACTATTCAGTTTTTGTAATGTGGTTTAGGTACGGTATACTTATGGTAACGATTATTTAAATTCTTGAAACTTAAAAACTTAAACCCTTCATTTCTTTATGTATTTCATATGAGATGACTGATACCGCTATAGCTGTGCTCGCTTTCACACTGTATAAGCCGTTACTGTAAAGCATTGAAGTGTTAAAAAGCTTCAGTGCTTATGTGAAGCTTTCATGATTTAACGTAACAATTTGAATTTGTGTTGTTACTTTGGGTAGCGTACTCCATTGTACAATACATTTTTTAAAGATGGAATCGTTTGATTTTCCGCATGTCGAGTGCATGGGTCTTGAACTGGCATTTCATTAAATTATCGTTTTCATTAAAGGCTTATTACAAATTTGAAAGTTTTAGACAGCTCTGTGAGTAAAACATTTACAAAAATGTATTAGAATACATGTTACAAGTTGATTCTAAGATATTGGATCGGTCCAAACAATTCATGCATTTGCTAGGTTTTACCAAAATTTTAAAATGAATAATAAAAATTTATAAAGCCAAGATACCCGTACCGTAGTAATGTGTTTATGACCTAAACGATCAACCTTGTTTACTTTGGTTGAAGTATAATGAATAATGAGACACTTTTACCACTCGAATTGGGGCCAGTGAATTTTTTATAATATGTCGATGAAGAGTGATGGACACGAAAGAACAACGAAATAGTACGATGGTTTAATTATTAGTATTATAGCTCTTACTACAGGGAGGAGCAGCGGTTTTTGCAAAACAAAAGCAATAATAATCTGTTGTAATATACCTGTAAGAGCGCGTGCATCATTTATTTATTTCGTAGCTGCGTCATATAATACGTTGAATTCTTAACTTTATTTAGCAAACCCAGCAAGCTATCACATAATGGTAAGTGGAGCAAAACTGATTCACAGTTGTCTCATGTTGTCCCAATTTTTCAGCTTTGCCTCACATTGATTCACTGTTCCACAGTTGACCCAAGCAAATTATAAGTGACAAATTTCAGACCGCTTAAAGTACAAAACCGTTAAATAACCTTAATGGTCACACAGTTTCTAATTTGAAAAGCATCAAATTATTTGTCAGCACTTACTCCCAAATCGTATTCTCTGTAAGCTACATTAAAACAATAAAGTCGTACTGGTTTGATAACAGTGGTCGTTTCTTCCATCTAATTAAAAACACATGTGAAGGTCCATTGGTAACCAAAATAAAATTTTAAAATTAGCATTCATTTTTAACATAGACGTTCGACAGACGGACATGCAGTCGGATATCGTGAAGTCGATAAGTTTCTGTGCCTCACAATAATAGGCCAGAAGTACAAATGCATGTGACTCAACGTATCGTCCTTTAATTGATTCTGAGTAATTGTTGTTGCCGAAAAAACACTTAAACCAATGAAAAGCGAAAACAGTTATCGTTGAAAAACTGAGATAGAAAAATATGGCCGCATTAAGTATCGATTTTTATTTTAACTGACTGGCGTTGACTTGTTATACTCGACTAACTTGACATTTGTCCTGCATTCTAGGTTGTCTGATGTAGTATAACTTTCTATTTTGCGCAATAGTAGTCGCTTGCACAACCAAAAGCGTTGGCTCTTTACTTAAATGTAGCAATTG
>JAHZNE010008052.1:0-10835 GCA_027744055.1 Callyntrura sp. NNG-2020 | reverse complement strand
CATAGAATTAAAATCAATATTTCCTCTTATTTTGTCAACTATGTGTGTTCGCATGGCACACTGGAATATTAGAGTTCTGGTTAGTAAAATGTAATACCACAGGTAGATAGATGAGTTGCTTAAGCAATGCAGGAATCAGACCGGTTCCTAATTTCACTGATTTCACTAGTTTTTTTTACTGAAGCAACTATGAACATTATTGCCACAACAACGAGCGAGCGATTACAACAACAGTCAGTTTATAGGAAATGTATCTTGATGACAATGTTTAGAAAAGTCTGTAATTTAAAACAAGCATTATACAGTGTAGACAAGTACGACGACGTATGCAAAATGCGTAACTTTTTCACGAATGAAACCGAACAACGATTGAGTATTCAGCAGAATATTGCAGGATTTGGAGAGTAAAAATGTTTTGTATTTTAATCATCGTTTTCAATTCGATGTGTTGTGTTTTATTTTAGCAAAAAGTGATAGGCATTAAATAACGAGGGAAAAATTTGGTTGTTACTTGTTATCCCAGACCAATACAGACTTGATTTGCTATGATTTTCAGCAAACGATCTTATACCATCATCGCTTTCCCATTTTGCTGTGGTACACGAAGGGGTAAAAGGCGACGTGCTAACAGAAGAACAGTCAAGTCATTCTTTGTAAGTCTCATCATCGCAAGTTGCTTTCTTTTTGCATTTTTGCTCTCGTACTCGTTTTGGAACGGGAACAGGACCGACTTTAAAGAACAGGAAATTGTAATTGACCTTACAAACAACTGTAAGTGATGTTCTATACTAATTCGTATTTCGTAAACATGTAAAAATGCAAAAGTTAAGTTTGTTTTATATAAATATATAGATTTTCAGTCCCATGAAAAACTCACAAATGGAAGCTTCTTGGTGAACACAGAAAAATGTAAAATCCCTGATTTGAACATTTGGGAGGAAAAAATACGACCCCTTGTTGGAGCACCAACAAAATTTAAATGCTCAGAAGCTTACATAAAATTGACATATGTTGACAAAGACGTACATTCATTACTTCAACTTGTCAAAACAAATACAAAACATTAAGAAACTTGCAAGTACTTCAAAAATCACAATTTTCTGCTCATAGGTTGTTGTCATTAATGAAGACGCTTTGAAGTCGGTTAACTATGCGTTGGATCAAATAACTTGCTGTTACAACATGATCGAAAGAGTGGAACAAAATAATGAGTCTTATAATTTGGAAGCGGATAACGTTTTTCGGTGATGCATTCTTTATAAAAATCGAATATGAATAATATAGTTGAAGGGTACTAAGGTTGATGAAGGAAGACTACAATTTTTTTTTAAATATAAAAATAGGTTTTCAGAGGAATGCATACAGATGGAAAAAAAGACAAAACCTAAACGTATGTTCATTAAAGTTACCTGTACGGCCAAAGGATTTTTCCCGGGATTCTTCAAATATACCAACTTTCACATGATTGCAATGTTACCGGACGAAAGCAAGAAAATTAAAGGCGGTGACGGTGACACGATTTCAGAAAAAATGCGGTGGTGGAAAGATTGTCTCTCTGGTGTAGGAAGTTTAAAATTTGACGTTGACTGTAAGCGATTCCAAGACTTTGGACGTCCGCCAAATATTTTGGTGCTTGGATGGGATTCAACATCGCGTAGTAACTTTCATAGGTTCATGTACAAGACGAAGGATGTTCTTGAGAATGTCATAAAACCCGTGGAAATGCTAGGGTATAACAAAGGTGAGACTATGTAAGGTCATCTAAAAATTTGCGGTTCGTTTTCTGCACGACAAGTCGACAAGTGCTTTTCAATTTGCTCTTTATTGTCTTGTTTCTAGTTGGAGAAAATACTTTTCCCAATTTTGTTGCGCTAATGTCTTCACTTACTGTCAAGGAATTGGTAAAAACATGCTTTGCCAACAGCTCCGTCCCTCAGGACAACTGTCCGCATATTTGGAAACAGTTCAGTGACCGCAAGTACTTAACAGCTCATTTGGAAGATGCTCCTAACATAGCCATCTTCAATTACTTCAAGACTGGTTTCGTTCGGCCTCCTGTAGACATTTACCCAAGACCTTTTATGTTGGCTGCATATGAAGAAAAGGGTGGTGGTGTAAGACCTCTCTCTCTCTATATATATATATGTACCAACTACCCGCTTACATTAGACAATTTCCGAAATGAATGCACTAACAATAAAATGTCAATGTGTAATTTTTGCAGGAAGATTTAATAGACTGCATTGGATATCAGCGACCGGAAGAGATGATTTTAAATTATATTGTTGATTTAGCGGAACTAGCTCAGTCGCGACAGATCCCGTACTTTCTAACAAGTTGGTTAACCGACCTCACCCATTTTGACATGAATAATTTACAGCTTGCGGACGCAATAATGGCAAGAACGTTGCAAAGGCTGAGTCAAAAAGGGTTGCTTGACAATACAGTGTTGCTGGTTATGAGTGATCACGGTTATCGGTTTCTTGATGTTAGAACAACTACGTCGGGTTGGTACGAAGACAAGTTGCCGACTTTATGGATCATGTTACCACCAGCTGTGGTCAAAGTTCATTGGAAATGGGTGGATGCTTTGCAATATAATTCAAGGTCCTACAATTTTATTCTACACTTACCCTTTGCTTACACATATTGTAAAAAAATTATGGCGAGTAGGTGCAAGCGCAGTGAAATTTTTTAGTATTGTTGAAAAACATGAATTTGAACTGTATTTTTATTTTCAACAGGATGCTTACTACTCCATTTGATATCCATGAAGCCTTCATTCAAATATTAACAGCTTATTGGACGCGTCATGAAATGACAAATGAGATATCTAGGACACCACACTCGCATGGAGTGAGTCCTTTTACGAAGGTTCCCTCAAGGTCTTGCGATCAAGCTGAAATTCCTCCAGACTACTGCGCCTGCATTCCACCAACTGGATGTAGGTTGAAAAAAACACTGATAAAACGTGCAGCTAAAACAGTTGTGCAAAGCATTAACGTAAACTTACCGTCGGAATGCACACCTTTGAAAGTATCTAAAGTAACAGCTTGCGGACTAATCCAAGAAAAAGATATTTTAGAACCGTTTAGAATTTACCCGGATCCACACAATGAAGTAGAGGGTGGGGTAGGAATCACGTCATCAGAAATGGTTGTAGTTACATTTCGAACAAGACCTGGAAATTTCTTGTTTGAAGCCATAGTTCAATACAACAGCACGACAAAGAGTTTCCCAGGAGTTTTAAAACTAATGCGGATGAACAAACAATCTACTAGCACGTTTTGTTTAGTCAAAAAGGATTCGTGGATAGAATTGTTATGTTATTGCAATACTGTTTCTATTTTTAAAACGTTTACTCGTGGTCTATTTTTCCCGTGGTGAGCAGCGCATGCGCAATTCAAATGCATATACGTTTTAAATGCATTAATTATACAGGTTACTTTGCAGGATCAAGCATAGTTTTATCTAATTTGACGTCCTTGTAAGACTGATTTCCCATTATTCATTAGCAGGTCCAATGTTGATTATGATTATGTACCCAGCAGCTAATTGGATTGTATGCTACCTTGTGACTGGATTGAATGCATTAACTTGACCTTAGTAGTGATCTGTACTTGCTGTGGGGTTATGGTTATGATATAGTAATATTAGTAATATATAGGATGAGTCTAGGTTATAAAAAATACAGCCCATGTTTGACGTAGTATTATGTAATAAGTGATGTGTCGACTTTAATATAAATCTCTTATTTTCACCAATTTTCAATTTCATTGTGTTGTATAGAAATTTATTTTATAAGAATTTTAGTTATCCGCTACGCATATCTTCTTATTATATTTTGTGCCATGTTTTATTTGATGTCTTGATTCGAGATTAGAATTTATTCTCTTTACAACAACCCAAACAGCTCACAACCTCACGTCATTCTCTTCTAATAAGTTGAACTACTGGGAATTCTTTTAATTGGAGTGTTAATTTAATTTTTACACTCTACAGTACAACACATACATAAATCTTTCTTAAAACCTCTAACTTTAATTATCGCACTAAAACTGTATATATTTGTAATAGTATTTAAACTACTTTCTATTTACGCTATGATTATCGGTTAATATATATAATATACAATGTCGGTTCTGCATCATTAGTTCTTACACCTATGTTTGTCGATGTATAAATATTGCATATACAAAGTTAGAGAAATTCATTTTCACGCGAAGAGAACAGCAACTGGATAGTAGAATCCTTCCACTTTCTCTAGTAGTAGTTTTCACAAGAAGGGGTAAACTTTATAGAGCTAACTTGTAATTTCTCTACTTCGGTTTATCTACAATTTCGCTATATCGAGCCTGCACGAGAAACTTGATCATTCGATGAAATCTCTTTACAGTCAATATAGTCAGTACTGAAAATAATAAAGAAAAATCGAAATTTAAAACGTGCTTTCTGTTTTTACTCTTACTGTGCAGTACTTACGCAATTTAATTTATGCATATTAGGGCATTATACGTTCCTAATTCAACCACACATTTAATATTTTATGCATACCATCAAAATATAAGGACATTTATACTTACACTAAACTTTTACAGCTTTTATGTACCTATGTAATTTTCGCAATATTACAAAATGATGTAATGGTTGGATACTCGCAGTGTTATGGAATAGCTGAATGACTCTAGTGTACACAAACTGTACAAACGTCCGGAGACGAATTGCAAAACATTAACATTTTTACGGCTACATGAACATACACGTTAAATTACAATCCCATGGACATAATATATCTCAGACACTTTCCTTTGCAATCATTTTTCTTTGTAGTAAATAAGCATATATAGTAGAGTAATCCAATTCCAGCGAAAGCTAAAACCGGCTTACTTATTCACTTACACGCAGATCGCTGATGTGAAAACTGACATTAATTCCAAACTTTACCATTATGAATTTCTTTTGGATATCTTCTCTTTATAACCACACGACCATGTTGGGCTTGGTCATGCCTCCGATCTGGCAATTTACAGTGTGACTCATACCATTAAGTACGTAGACGGCATCACTTGACGGTGTCACCAAATACTTGCCAAAAACATCCTCAGAGGCAATTGGACGCTGAGCTCGTTCCCAGGATGGATTTTGTAGGGCTCGACCGACCCCTGGCACTAACTCCACATTGCCTATATAGAGACACGTTCACATAAACGACTCGTTTAAGAAGGGAACAGAGAAATATCAGTGCCGAAGAAAGTGCAATGAACGGAAAGTGTTTTGCCAAACTATGTAGTATATCATGTAGTAAGCATGTAGTAAAGAGGGTAGAAAAAGCGAGAAGCCATCAGAGTAAATCATATTAGCCTTAAAAGCGATGAGAAAATTGCCTAATTTTTTAAAACTACGAATGGGAACAGTAATTCATCATCAGAGTAAAACGAACCTGAGTATAAGTCGACAAAAAGTACATCTTCTTTATCGACGGCTGTAGCGTACAGGTCATAACTATGAAAGCGCTGGGACGGGAAGAATGCTACATCACTTATGTTTAATGATGTGTTTACATCGAATGCAATCCGAAGACCATTTGCTGTAAAAAACGAAAATAAATTCACGATGAAATATTGTTATTAACTCGATTCAATGGTTCCATGAAAAATATGTAAAAGTGCCTGGCATATCTTTCCCCCACAAATGTAGAAATTTGTTTCTATTTTTGCAAACATTTTAAAAATACATAACACAATTTTTAGCTTTACAAATGTCTGCCTAATGACATTACTACATTAAATTCCAGCTAGATCGCAACATTAAAACTGTTAAGAATTGCTATTTTTATTTTTTTAAGTATCTATACTTCAATTTTCCATTTGTTTGCTATACCTTACTCACAAGGCCTTTAAACATGGCAAATTCAAAGGGCTAATGAGATAAAAACACCATTGAAACCAAATAATGTTTCTCATATAGTAAGTTCTTTATTTACTGTATTGAATACAATAAAACCATGGTAAAATCTGTAAACGTGTTTGACGTTACAAACCAACGTCTTTCCTATGAAGTATTATAAAACTAATGTGAAAACGAATATAGCAAGGGTACAACACGGAAAAATAATATCTTTTGTAACTCGTGTAGGAATTGTATTAATATTATTGCTAGCTTTTGTGTAATAAGAGGGGTAAAAAGTACCTTCGACATGTTGTAGAAGCAGTGTGGTACCACCGGAACGATCGTGACGATTCTGTACCATCGTTACCAGTTTCCGGCTATCTGGACTCAGAAAAGAGGCTCCATTCAGTTCAGCCTTGTAGGCGATAATGGCGTCGGAAATGGAATCGAGCACAAGCTGTCCGGTTGGTTGATGTAAAACCGGCTCTTTGCATTCCAGAATAATAAAGCCATCTGCAACAAGAAAAAAGGATTTTGATTTTGATGGAGACTTCTGACAAAAAAAGCTTCTTGTGTTAAGTTTTTGAGTGTCTTTTTGTTGACAGGTATTCTCTTCAGCATGCTTCTGATAATGGGAGAACGAGGACGACCTTTTATTTTTAAGTTATACTAAGTGTAACAACCAATGGTCATGTAAAATTATTTTTTTGGCGCACGACGACTGACATCAGCATTAATGGAGATCTGGCATCGTGACACTTGGTTTATATTTTTTTCAACAACATTTTCATATCTTCTCAATTTTGAGCGGCGGCTGAAGCACATACAACATATAGAATCTTTTGGTGACAGAACATTATATCTTTCACAGAGACACACACGTTCTTTTCATCTGTTCAGGAAAAAAACCCCTCTCAAGTTTTGAACATGTTTGGAATGAAAAAATAAGAAAATGACAAACCAGAAAGGAGTTTATAAAAGAAAACGTGGAAATGAAATATTTTCCACTAAAGTACTCGCCTTGAGTCAGATGCAAAATGACAGGTTCTTTGTAATGCACAACGTGTTCATCATAACGAAGTGATGCTGATTATGACGATGATGGGATTCTCGGAATGCTTTCATATTTTCATATTGCAAAAAAGGACTTATGGAAATTTGTAGTAGAGGTAGTCCGGAATTTCATACAAGAACGAAATGAAAGAAAGATGAGGAAGATAAAAAAAGTGTTCTGTTTACTTACACAAGGCAGCAAAATGAACTTGCTCAGGTAAACAGTTATACGACGTGAGATCGATGGACTTTGTATAACGAAGCGTTCTCAAGTCCATTTTGTACAGTCCTCTTGTATTTTTATGGGAAATGTAAGCATGCCAAAAGGATGCAGAAGAGGATGATGATGATGCGCCAGATGACGAAGGAGACGCTGGAGAAGGAGTGGAAATAAATGGCGAGTGAGCCGGTGGCAGAAAAACATTTTGAACGAGGTCAGCCTCAAGCGAGACCAAAGGCTTAGGTCGCACAGCACGATGCTTCTTTTTCTCCATGGCACCTCGGATGACTTGGAGTGTTTTGGATGAATACGGATCTTCTTCCTTCCAGCATTCAATCCAAATCTGATCCACTTGAGGAACATAATGAAGCTCCACTGGAAGCCTGTCCGTCGATACGACATCAACAACAACCATTTGTGAAATGGAGATAATCAGCACCCTACTCAGTTTTGGCTGGGACGCGTACACGTAAACGGAAGATACACGGATGGCTCTGCCCCATTCACACGATGACGGGATTGACGAGCCACAGATGTAATCTCTCTGGAAACATGAACCATAAAATAAATGTGTGACAGAACTATTCTCAGTACTGTTCATTCCTCCCTTTTTTGCTGCCGATACGACGTAAGAAGGTGGAAATTTTTGCATTCCAATTCATGGAATAAAAAATACTTTTTACTATACTGCATGTTATTTCTATAACTTCTTGTTCATATTTTCCACGTTTCAAATTGTATATTAAATATTTATGGAAACTTTTTTAGTTTTCGTTCCCGCTTGCAAAACTTCGTCAATTCACACCGCTACCGGTAGCAGTAGCAAAAAGGAAGTATACAAAAATAATTTTTGGGCATGGTGTGTAGCTCAACCTCAGCAGAGGAAGAAAAAAGTAGACATTTGTTACCTGTGTTCCTGGTATTATATCTGTGGAAAGGATTTGATGCTGAAGTCTGCAGTTCTCCGGATCATAAGCAGAAATGCCTCTGTCGTGAAACACGAGGAATTGCGACTCGTTGAACTGAACTGAAATTTACATTTGATCAAAAGCAGGATTGATCAGAACATCATTCAAATTGCGTCTGGTGAAAATGCAGCTATTAAAGTATTTCATTTCTTTATGCTTCCCTTACTTCAAACTATTTACTGCGATTTCTCGCCAGTGCTAAAAGCAACCCGGAAAATTCATACATTTTGATTACCAGT
The DNA here is from genome assembly GCA_027744055.1 of Callyntrura sp. NNG-2020. NCBI lineage: Eukaryota > Metazoa > Arthropoda > Collembola > Entomobryomorpha > Paronellidae > Callyntrura > Callyntrura sp. NNG-2020. The sequence continues at coordinate 2,466 of JAHZNE010008052.1, read as the reverse complement.
GGCAAATACCAGATAACATAATGTAAGGCTTACATTATGGCTTCGCTTCATTCAATTTACAAAATTTGTCTAGGTTACGGTGCAACTCGGTAGCAACGATGCGTGGTTAATAAACTACTGTTCAAAAATTGTTATTTTATGAACAATATGGCGTCAAGTACGGAACACATACATTTGCACTTGTTTGTACGTGTAAGGTAAAATAGTGAGAAGTAAGAGGATATCTAACTCTCCCTGTCAGCTTTCATCTGACGTAAACGCGAACTAAGTCGATTAACAAGATTTAGTATACATCATCAGGTCAAACGGTAAGGGTAAAAGAGAAATGATCATATTACGATCCGTACGCTATCACATGGCTGCACTACATTAACAAAGTGTACTGCAAAAGTAAAAAAAATCTCCGTACGTCATTGGTCATCTCACAATGTACTAGCTGAACTAGCTTGTCAATTGCTATGTCGTTGGTGAAAGTAATACGTGACAGTTACAGAGATGGGCGGGGAAGGTTCCCGCGGAAACCTAACCATTCTCTGGGAACCCGGGACCTCGTCACCCTCCGGGAATCACATCACACTCCGGGAACCTGGGTACCTCCGAGAACCTCATCCCGGTTTCCGTTCCGAGTTTTTGGGAACCGGGGGCTATTATATACATTTACAAAATATATTATGGAGGTCGCGTCGAATGTAATGTACAAGAACTTTCAGATACACTTCGCCATTAATGTTTTTTCCTATAAACAAACTTTTGAAACTGTAGTCAGAATTACAGGTTAGTTGTACTTTGAAATAATTACATTTCCTTTGCCATTTCGAAGTTAGAATAAACTTTATCACTGAGCCTTTTACTACATTAAATTATTGGAGAAAACATCATTTGCAAAGACCTACGAACGAAGTTGTTGCGCATTACATTTGCTACTACCTTAGTAATATTTGGGATCGACGCTTGCTTAAAGGTTCCCCCAGGGATGAGGGGACGTCGGCATCCTCCGGGAACGCGGAAAGCCGTGGACGTGGAATGGGAACCTGGGAAACCGTGGAACGGAAAACTCGCTACTCTCTAAGAATCAAGAACTTTGTTGTAGTCCCGGAACCCCATCGCACTCCGGGGATCTGGGAACCTCACCCGGTTCCCGCTCCCAGAGTTTTCGGGAACTGGGGTGAGGCTCTTCCTATGGCTACCCATCTCTGGGCAGTTCTATTTACTAACTGACTGTGGGTGCAATGCAGCAATCAATGAATGAAATGAAATCACTACCTCGCAGCAGTAGGTATGTACTCTGTACTGCACAAGCATTCCCTCATACTAAAATACAATTCTATTGAAATGTAGCAATGTCTCTTTGAGCTGCAATATCTTACCTGGAGGTAATGCCTGTCCGTCTATAACTACCAACGACGAGATGTCGATTATCTTCCCAGCTTTAGCTTCATTCTCTGCCTGACACATATAAGCTCCCGTATCGGAGAAATTTATATCTTTCACTTTCAGAGTAATCCCATCTCCTGTTATTGTGTACTTATTCTTTAACGGAAATAGCACCACATCATTTTTTAGCCAGTAGACCTTAGGCATGGGCTGCCCTTGAGCTCTGCATTCCATCGATACATCTTGCCCAGGGCGCTCCCATTTTATGTGTGGACGAACTTTGACATCAGGAATCACTACGAAAGAGAAGCAAAGAAATAAATGTTACACACGTTAATATTGTATATAAAGAGGAGAATGAAAATGAGTGGCACAAGCCCATTCGTTTTTTCTTTTGTGTTCACAAAAAGAGACCACGTACGCACGTCCGTTGAGCATTATTTGCTTCAATGATTTACCCATGAAAGGATCATAAGCAAGCTCTACTCATTTCATTCATTTTCTACTACTCGTTTCATACTAATCTAAACCCATATCATTATCGTAGTGGTGAAAGGTAAAGAAAGCTATCTTGTGTTCCAACTCTTCAGATGGTATTCCATTCCAACATCAAACTACACAGCTCGGTGCACGTTTGTACCACAGGTAATGTAACTGTTATTCCATATTATTATAAATGTATCCTTTCTACAGGAGTAAACAATAAATAATATTATTTCACTTCCGGCCTTTTCTATGCTTTAAAATTTGTGTTATGGTAAATGGAGGAGTGGTGGATGGTGGTGGTGGTGGTACTTGGGTATGCTGGAGTATGTTGGAGAAGCAGCCAAAAAAGGCCATCTGCCAACGGCAGTGGCTCTGCCGTTTACGGCAGTTGTAGTGTTGGAGAATGTGCAGTGGCAGTGGTGTGGTTTATTTGGTTTGGCATGTTTGAAAATTAGCGTTACGGTAACTGGAGGAGTGGTGGAGTGTGTTGGTGTATGATGTAAAAAAAGGCCGCTGCCAACGGCAGTGGCTCTGCCGTTTACGGCAGTTGTAGTGGTGGAGAATGCTATGTAACGTGTAATGCATTTAAATACATGAGATATGCCA
>JAHZNE010008051.1:0-15262 GCA_027744055.1 Callyntrura sp. NNG-2020 | reverse complement strand
CCGCCGAGGGAAAATTGAGGGAAAATGAAATTCCGCCGAGGGAAAACCGAGGGCAAATAAAATTCCGCCGAGGGAAAATGAAATTCCGCCGAGGGAAAACCGAGGGAAAATAAAATTCTGCCGAGGGAAAATCGGGGGAAAATGAAATTCCGCCGAGGGAAAACCGAGGGAAAGCCGAGGGAAAACCGAGGGAAAATCGAGGGATTTGCCTTATTATAGCGAAGGAAAATCGAGGGAAATTTTGAAATTTTTCACCAATTTCCAAAAATCCCTATCCCAGTTTCCACAGTTAGGTTACATTTTGTTAAATTAGGTTTAGCGTCTATAAAGTTTAATAAGTGGCAAAGTTGTTTGTTGTGAAATTTTGAAAAATTCTGAAACAGCAATTTGCAGCAACTTCTGCGCATTACTGATAGATGAGTAACAACAGTAAATATGGTGAACCCCCAAAATGCTACGCTCCTCGGAAAGTGTTTTTTAGTTTTGTGCTGGACTAGCAAAGTGGCTACGGACATACGTGTTGCATGTAACTTTATACATTTTAATCTTAAATAATGTGTGGAGAAAAATGGATGGTTAATTAAGATGATAAGACAATAGATGACAGACCAACGCGATACGTAAAAAATACGTAAAAATATCGAATAATGATAAGATGGGATGCAATGAAAGTTGATATCGTTTCTTGTAATGATTAAAAATTATGCAAATATTCTAACAATCGATAAAATTTCTTTTTTTAATTCAATCATTTTTTTCATGTTTATTTATTATTCATCGTTCCACTTTTATTTTAACAGTTTACATGTATCTAGAGTTGAACAAAAAGTACACCGTGTACAATTATTGGTAATACTAATTCATATTAATCGTATCTATAATTAGATATATAAATGAAATTTATTTACTTTCGTTCATGAATTATATACTAATAATTAAATTGTATAATAATGACATTCTTAAATTACATACGTACGCTTTATTAAAATAAGTATATGTTCGGCAAAAAGTAGCATCACAACAATATAGTTTACGTAGTAAATAGTTAACTAACGGGGGAAGGTTTCTGACAAAACTAACATCGAAGCTGTAAAGTTTCTAGGTAGTTTAAAATGTTTAAACAACAACCGATCAGATACAAATGCGTAAAAATAACTAAAATATATCGACCGAGTAGCTGATTACAGTATAAAATGATTTGATAAATATTAGATAAAAATGAAAGTGATTTAATTAAGTTCAGTTTTTGAGGCATTATATAATAGTTAGTAAACCTTATTTTACCTTACATTCATGATTTTCCGAAACCGGCTTAATGTAGGACGAATACTGACGAGTTAGTAACATCTACACGAAGTTGACACATACAATATATATGTTCTTAACAAAGGCCACTTCATAAGGCAGCACTATCAACTATCAACCTAATTAAACGTTACGTTACTATATATAAATACAATGAGATGCATAGCTTTTTTAAATGTCGTTTTCATTATGTTTAAAACACTTTAAGAGAAATACTTTTAAAATACAGTAAATACATGCTTACGTTTCCAACATTATCTTATTTAATCAACTTAATTAGTTTACAACGGCTAATACCAAAGGGTAAGATATCACCAGCGTACACATTAATTTTGCTGGGCAAATCGAGTATCGACTATTTAAAACATCAGACATAAACTTGACGACTAAAATAACATTATATACTAACAAATAATTACTGATCACGTACACTACAGCTTGCTTAGATAATTACACACGTTCATCAGCATTGCAGCAACATCAATAAACTAAATAAATGCTGAAATTTCTGTCCATACATACACTTTTAACTGCGTCAAAATACTCTTCTTACATAATTCACACTATTTATAAGTTACATGGCACAAAGTTTGCATTCGTATTTAAATTACAATTAAAGTTTGTCCTCTCAACATTGGACGCAATATACTTAAATAAGGCTACTTGAATAAGTTCGTTGAATAGTCCTGTTTACACAGAAGGCTTGCTATTACCATTGTCGTTTAGTTTATTTTTTCTGTCAGTTGTACTATCAGGGGACAAAGGGTTGCACGGATCCCGGCTATTATTACTGTGGTTAGGCATGTTGCCTGTAGCGGAAGGAACGCCACCGGCAGTGGCAAGCTTGTGTTCAGACGACGACCAAAGTTGACATTGTTGAACGTACTCTAAGGTTCTCTGATAAGTATCAGGACGCATTCCAACAGGTGGATTAGTTGATGGAGCAAGGCGATTGGTGTTGCCGGAGTTGTGGGAAACTGTGGCTGTAGTAGTACTTCCTCTGGAAGCAGTGTTGTTACATTGTCCAACGTTTGGTACCCTCTGACTCGACTGACTTTGACTGGTTACTGATTGACATTGGATTTCATGGCTGACGTTTCCCAAATTATTCCTTCGAAATGGTTTGACATCTGGAGCAGCCTGCGCTTGAGAGCACTTGTTGAAATTGTTAGGGTTGGGAACACTGTTAGTATGTTGGTAGCATTGTGAGTTCCAATTGTTGGCGTATTGTCCGTTTGTGCTCATCATATTTGGTTGAGATCCCGCATTCCATGATGCATTGTTTGTGGAACCGGCGTGTGTCTGATTGTTCTGACCTTGGCCGTAAGCTACAGTAGGACATTGAGATTGTTGCTGTTGATGATGCTGCTGCGACGAATTTTGCTGCCAGTACATTTGCTGTTGTTGCTGCTGATGATTATGAGAGTTTCTAGATGAACTATGCTGTTGCGGAGGACACTGACAATTGTAATGTTGGTGACTATTATTGTTGTAGTTATAATTTTGGGTAGCAGTCGCTGTTGCATTGTAATTTCCGCCGTTGTACTGCGCGGGGTAGTGATTACTGTTGGCATTATAAAATCCAGTGTTTTGCTGCTGATTGTACTGGTTATGCACGTGACCATTGCCATTTTGGGAGTACATTGCTGATGCGTAGTTGTTGGATCCATAGCCATTGTGACTTCCACTATTACTGGAATATCCTTGATACAGTTGGTTCGGGTGGTACGAGTAATTTTGTGGTTGTTGGGTAGGAACTTGAGGGTGTGCGTGATGATGCTGAGTTTGATGAGTTGTACCATAAGACGTAGTGGCGTTCGAGTTGACACTGTTGACAGGGCCCATTGAAACAGATCTTCCTTCTATTACTGGAGGCTGCTGCATGACGTTAGTAGCACTACTTCTATTACTTGCTTGAGCAGAAGGACTTGGTGGAACAGCAGCAGATGCAGGGCTCATGCAAGAAACAGACATGGGGGAATGCATGGGAACTGAAGGGTTCTTAGGCGAAGTAACTGATGTATGGGAATAAGCAGGGCTGTCAACTTGCGTGTATGGGCTGGGTACTGCAGCAGAGCCATTTATGCTATTGGTGTATGCTGCAGGACTTCCAACATTCATAATCCCATATCCAGCTTGAACGTTTCCGACATAAGCTGGAGAATTTTGCTGATTCATTTGATTTTGTCTACTGGTCTGACTCATGGAATTATTATGCTGTCCAGCTATAGCTTGATTGTATGGAGGAGGGGGTGGAAGTTGATTAACAGATGCTGGAGGGCAGGTGCTAGGTCTAACAGGATCGCAGCCCTGTCTCATGGGGTTCATGGTGTTATTGGTAACTCCATTATTTCCTCCACTTTGAACTTCGGAAAGATACGTGGCCATATCATCAGGAATAATGAATTCATCACCGAATGAACCATTGATGTTATTAGTAGCATTTGGTTGATGGCCAGGAACCGCACCAGTCGCGGGAGTCGTACCATTGGTACTGGTATTGTTTTGATTAAAATTGTGATTCGGATGGCGCTGTAAGAAAGGTTGATGGTTTTCCATTCCATTGAAGGTTCCGTGACGTCGACTTCCACTGCTACAAGGATCTGACATACGTCGGATCTCTTGTGAGTTTCCAATCGCTCTGCCACCAGCTATAAAGGCTGCAAATGCTGAAGAGTTATCGGGGCGCGTCCCATTTTGCTGTGGCGCAAGGGTACTTGTGGAACCATCTGTAGGGTGATCAATTTCGTAATCGCCGCTTAAACCCAGCGCTCGCCTGTGAATCCGTTGAAAATGAGCTTGAATAGAGGATGTCAAGGTGTTACTGGACGAAGCCAGTGAGTTTGGCTGATTATCGGAACCATTGCCGTTAGGTTGATCAACACCACTAGATCTACGAGAGCTTCCGGGCGAGATGGGATCGTACGGAGAAGCGTTTGTCACTGCTCTGCCATTTACCGTGGAAGGGGAAATTCCCTGCAGAGCGGCTGAAACTTGTGACATTGCACTGGATCGACGGCTGTTCTGACCACCATCGGAACGGAGGCTGCTGCCATAAAAGGAGCTGATTGTTGAATTTCCACTGTCTCGTCTGTTAGTGCCATTAACGGACTGCGGTGGTTTTAACACGGTCTGTAAAATAACAATTATTTCATTAGAAATAAATCGCTGTTTGTGCAGCAAAAAACAAAATATAAAATAAAGTTTCTCTTTAACTTACTAAATTAGGATGGGGAAGTCTAGGATTGAGATCGGAGCCATTTGACGTTCCATTCGCAACAGATCCTGTGGAACCTCCGGTGGGACCACCCATTTTGAGATCGGTTATTCGCTTATTCAGATTATCAATGCCAAACCCACGTCTTGGACCTATGTAAAGTCATTTTAGAGTAATTATTGGTAAAAGATCTTTTAAACATATGTAATAAATTGTATTTTGTAAATCTATTATCTGCTTAAATATATATTTTATTTAAGCTTACCATAATTTTGTGAAAGCGGTGGCATTGGTTCCGACATTCCTTTTGCACCCAAACGACTTCTAAACCTGCTTCTAGCATTATCGTTAATTCCCATTCCCATACCTCCTTCGTCTCCATTTCCCCCAACAGGAATACCCATCATCAACTCTGGTAATTCCGCCACACCTTCAACTTCCTCTTCCTCCTCTTTCAGGTCCCAGGCAGTCATCATTGGCGAAGGATTGGTATAACCATCTGATAAGTCATTTGTTGTGCTGACATTGTTGTCACTGATTGGATCATCCATTGGACATTCCCCATTCATATCGGTGCCAGTTGATGCTCCTCCGGGACTACTATGTTGAGGGGGAGAGCTTGGATCCTGTAATGAACAATAATATACCGTCTCATGTTACCCCGTACTGACATTTTCGACTGAACACAATAAGACACACAAGGAAACGGAAGTCACCTCAGATTTCATGCTGGGGCTTGACACGCTGGCAGTTTTTGTGCCCATTCCCTCACTTCTTGGAGATCCTTCGTTTCCGGGACTTGAAGGATGATGACTATCTCTGCCCATTCTGTCACTTGGGCTAGGATGATCATTATTTCCTTTGTGTTTTTTGTTTGCGTAAAAGTCTGGACCGTGTATTGTTTTTACGTGCTTTCGTAATGAGCTTGGATCCGTATAACGTTTATTACAATTTGGTGCTTTACAAACGTACGGTTTCTGTAATTAAAATATTACAAAACTTTGTTACATTCTTGTTCACAAATTGCTTCTACATATTCACTTTACATGTTTGGGTATTATTGAATTTGACATAACAATCGTGATTATAATCAATTCTCAAAATCACGACGGTAAAGTACGATCTGCGTGTAAGATACCATACATTCTTGGGGATAGGACGGTAAACATGATACGAAATTGATCTTGATCACGATCACGACTCTGAAATACTTCAAAATACAAGTGGTTTTGCTTACCTAATATCATAGTTTTTATAATGAAAAAAATTCACATTGTACAATACAGAGCATTAGTAAAAAAACGGCTACAGCTACAACGATAATTTTTATGACAGTAGCTGTAATATATCATCTTTCACTGAATACATTGTTATTATTGTATGTAATGTAATGCATGTGAGCAGTAAAATTCCTAAACATAAAAAAGTAGAATATCATACACTGCCATGAAGAAGAAAGAAGATTAAGATAAATTACTACGCATACTCCATATTTAAAAATATGTTAACTCGGCATATCATTTGTTCAATGTTATTCCATATTTACCACCAAAAAATTGCAACCCTCCCTTTATAAATGTCAATCTAAATTAAGTGTGGGAACTAAACGAATACGAGACGACATGATGTAATTTGAACAAAAGATAATATGCTTTTAAAATCCAATATATATTAGGTATATCTACCGTTCTGGTACTATTATCATTTTTAAAATTTCCCCATCAATCACATCGTTACTGTAAGTGTACGATACGACGATGAAAATATCATTGCAGCAATCAAGTTCAATTTGTCGGTTCAGTCCGCCAGAGTAGAGCAAAAACAACCCATTAAATATTAATGAGAGCTATAAATTAAGGTTAAACAACGATAATGGAAAGCAACTTTCTAGTTGTCATTTACACTAAAAAATTTAAAGAGAAATCATTCTCGTTTACTGCATGTCAAAATATTCAGAAGGGATGGGACTGGAAGAGACTTGGCTCTTGTCTCGCCCGACTGCCGCAGCTAATGCCTATACGGTACTTTAAACAGATTTGAGGTACGGTATATATCATTTACGTCATTCTGTGAAAAAATAACATTTCACCAGAAAATACTGAATCGGGGAAAACAGAAAGAAAAACATCCTTTGTAAGTGCATCGTCTTAATTCATTCATTTACACAAATCCATTATAAAGTTAAAATGGGTATGACTTGCGACTCACGATTTCCTTCGACAATAATTATTAGAATGGGTACGGGTCCGTTCATAATGTACCAAATAAAAAGTCAACTTAAAGAGATGTTTGATGCCAATGTTCAAACGACAGAAAGGATGTTACAAGAAAACGAACAGGAGGAAATCAAATAAAACAAGAAAACGAACAGGTTTATTGAGAAGGCATGAAAAATATTTAGATATATCGGAAATAGGAAAGAGAGGGAAAAAACTTTCTTAATAAATCACGTCATTTTTTCTCTTGGCATGACTTTATGGCATGCTAGGCTAGGTTTAAAAGAAGTCATCTTTATCATAATGTTAGCACTATTCGCTTAATGAATCTTTATCTTCCGTGTGCCTACTATAGTGTATGGTTCCTGTAAAAGCTTGCCGCACGGATTTGTTGAGAAAATGTTTGTGTGTACATATCTGTACATATTGCATTTACGTACCTACCAATATTCTATGAAACTCGCAAATACTACAAAGAGAAGGCAACAGCTTACAACTAAACAACCAGTAGACTGCAGTCTACATCTTGTTCTTTTTATGAAGACATGTAATTAAGATAAAACACGAAGGAATGTGAAAGATCCAATCTTGCTCATTTGTTATTGGTAGTTTGACACCAAATTTGAAACCAGAACCACATATTCATGCTGCTAAAAATGTTTGTAATTACTAAATATTGACTAATGATTTTGAACTAACAGATAAATTCGTTTGAGATCTTAGTTGGTAAACAAACTACAAAAAGAGTAAATTTGCCAAGTCTATTCATAAATTCTCAGCACACATACTAAATAATCCTTTTTTTTCTTTAGCGAACTTAAACCGCAGTGAAATGAGTAAAGTATTATTTAAATCTTACCGTGCATTTGTGAGGTTTCTCGCCCGTGTGTCTTCTCATGTGGACCACCAACATGTATTGAGCTTTAAAGGGTCTTTCTTCACGTGAACATTCTTTCCATCGACACACAAACGATTTTTTGTTGGCTTGAATATGATCGGTGGTAATATGCTGCAGAAAAAATAATTTCGTATTGAGTAAAACTGGTAAATTCCCACATACGCATACAGCTACAGGAAATTAAGATTGTAATTTTGTTACCTTCACGAGCTCTTCCTGCGTGCAAAACTCCAGTCCACAATCCTTCCAATGACAATTTGTTTCCACAAAGTCAGCCGGTTCATCTTTTAAGTTGTCCATATCACATTTGTCCTCTCCATTTGTACCAGAGGTAGTTGTCGCAGGTTCTTTCCTAACTTTTTGCTTTCTCGAAATACCAATCCCAACTTCATCCACATCCATCGTACTACTAACAGCCCCGACGCCTGGAGATGCCTTTGGAGTCATTTCACCTTCTTGTTTGATGTTCAAGGAATGGTGGATATTAGGCATATACAAACTCTGATGTGTGGAAAACGGTGAACCATGGAGCAGTCCTGTGTGATGTAAAAACGGAGAGCCAGGCAGTGAACCAGCCAAAGGACCACTTCGCAACAAATGAGCTTGCAATTGCTGTAGTGGTGGCATTCCAGCAGTACCAAATCCCGGTGGTAATCCCGCTGACATACCAAATGCAGGACTTATGGCACCTGAATGATCCATAAAATGGCCTTTTGTTTTAATACAAAAACAAAAAAGGTAAAAAAAAAGAAAATAAAAAAAATTAACTTGGTGCAAGCGGAAATAATATTTCATAGAAAATGTATAAATAGTAAATATTTCCCCCATCCCATAAAGAAAACAGAATAAATAAGTGCCAACAAAATTATATACAAGATTTTAGTGCAGCAACAATCAACAGTATTTTTTCAAAATAGTCATGTAAGAAAGGCATATTTCTCAGAAAGTCAACGCAGCATTGTGTCTTGAGGCTCTTAAATATGCAGCAACACAGCAGTAGCAGAGACGGTGAAATAACAAAAAAGCAATATAAGTTTTAAATGCTTCACGGTGAGTACACAATTTCCACAAGTTTTTTTTACAATTGCTCCTGCATTGTTATTCAGGGAATACGATGAATTCATAGCAAAACTTCCCCAAGAAAAAAGTCTGAACAACAACAATACGTTTACGCAGTGGTGCATGTAAGTATAAGCGTACAAACAAAAAAGGGCCTGCAGCAAAACACAAGTAAATTGAGATGAGATAAAGCTAACCAAGTATTGCGTAAATTATCGCACAAGTTTACTGTACGAACGATGACGATCTGATCTGTATAAAGTGTAGTGGTGGCGGTGATCATGTGGACATTTTTAATCTTCCTCACTTATCTCTATCTCTTTCATCAGTTTCCCTGCTTTTTCCAAATCATTTACCCGATGAAAAGCACGATATCTTTTATCGTTATCCCCGGCATTTACCTGCTACTCGGAAACAAAAGAAAGAATAGGAAAGATACTACCCACTGCACTCAAACTCGCATTTTTTCGTATTCTCATTTCATCCCTCAATTCTTTCTCCTAAATTTAATGGATGTGAGCAGGTATAGGTATACATTTACAGCGGGATCATGTATGATAAGAAATCTGAGTTTGTAAGTGAATTAGGAACGAGTGCAGTAAGTATGACACCAGCAGAAGCAGCAACCAAACCAACACAACAACAAAAACAAGAAGCAAAAAAGCCCTCAACTATTGTTATGTCGGACATGCAATGAAAACTTCAAGAATCATGTCGTCGACGTCTTCTCTTCTCGTCGGCTTCTTCTGTTTGAGTAGCAATGAGTTGGCAGATTCAATTAATTCTTTCACACTCTTTATTTCCAGAAGCTCAAATCCAACCAATATATGTATACCATAATAATAATAAAAATGATAATGATAGAAACGCTTGTACTTAAGACAGCGCTATCTTCTCGCTGCTCTAAACTTTGAATGCAGAGAGTTCGGGGAGTAGAGATATAAATCTATTATTACACGTCTAGGTAATTTTTGGTAAGGTATATTCTTAGACATTTATGAGTTTTCGGGCACAACAAAGACACAATATTACGTTAAAGAATCATGCACACTTTGAAAGAAAGACCTTACGTACCAATTTTCAAAGTAAACCCTCATTACTTGAAATTATCACGAAGCGCATACCACGGAGCCAAAAAGAGGAGAGAGAAAGAACAAGAACGATTTTTTAAAGTTGAGCAGACTCTTCAGCGTCATAATGTACCTATCTACATGATTCGTGAATCTCGAGAGAAATTCCGAACGAAACTTCAACTCTTGAAATTGTTTGTCTGGGCGAGCAGTGCACTGTAACCAAAGATTGCATGAAAAGTCTCTTCAGCAAACTATTACGATACAATTACATGTTTGTATCAAATATAGGATTGTTAGTCCAACGTTTGAAAAACTGACGGCTGTGATACAACGGCCATGCAATGTAAAATAGCATGTGTGTGAAAGTGTAGCCTTCCATTAGATGTACACAATAAAGAAAGCATTATGCTCAACCGAGAATGTTTTATAAATGTTTTGCGTCTAGTCAGCAAAAATTAGAATTTTGTTTTTACGGATAAATAGTTTAATAAGCACATATGATATCTGTAAACGTACGGGACATGTCGTTTTGGGTATGAATGAACACAGTTAAATGGTTTTGGTAGCTTAAACGCAAGAGAGCTCCTTAAAATGACCATTACCACATTATAAAAGTGTTTCATCGCTGTAACATCCGCACCTGCACGCAGCAGTAGTACCGAAAACGCATAAATGTTCGACAAATTAAGCGATTCGTTAAATCACAACAAAAAACACGGTTTGGATTCTCACTAGACTGGTCTTGGTCACACTGAACCCCCAACTAGGAAAATTACTGACATTTAATGGCCATTACTCTGTTGAATTACATGTCTTCTTTGCTTCCCTTGTGCAATGAGGTGCTCACCAACCCCATACCGAGATACCCTGATGTGACGACATTTCCCCTTAAAATTTGCCTGACAGTAATTTACTTGCAAATATGATTATAATCCACAAGAACTCGTTTATCATAAGAACGTGAAAAATAATTAAAATTTTAGTTTAAAATAATTATCATACCCTCTATATAATTGATTCGATAACGCAAAGTAGTTGTGCAATAAATGAATATACATGTGCATCAATCAATCACCATCATAAATAACACACTAATAATCAACAATAGACACGTTCTATTATACTTTTAATTTACGCATAATTTGTAACAAAGTTCCTCAAAAAATTTATCATGTTTACCACAACTAGTGGATGTTTGCGTTATTTAACACGAAAAAATTTAAATTGAGCTTAATTACTACCCCAGAGGCCGTCATGAATCATAATAAGATGTCCGATCCAAATCGCATCCTATTTTTATCAACATTTTGCTACCAGCAAAGTATTGATTCCTACTTTGTATGGCTTTCTTCTGCATTTATATTATCAACTGATAATTCAAATACATTACCGCTTACGAATTCGATGAGCATTCATTTTTCAGCGAGGAGTTGGCTATTTGAAGCTTTGTCTGCAAGCAAAACGTGTTTAATTTGGAATGAAGAAAAACTAAGGAAGTTTTCCCTTAATTTTTAAACCGCAGCCAACAACGAGAATAGCCGACTGATAAATGAGGATGCAGAGAAGCATCTACAGCGAGATTCTTGAACATGAGTGCATGTATGTGATATGTGATGTGATCTATATGAGAGCAACAACGTGTAGACATAGTTATGGTTTGACGAAAAGGATGATGATGCATAATGATGGCGATATAGTCGTGGCTTTTTTCACAAAATCGGACGATTTCTCTCCCTTTCTCTCGGCACTTTAAACCGAGTCAATCGAGCGATTGAAATATGCATGTCTGATGAGCGTGGAAACGACTCGTAATTTTAGACGATTCAAAAGCAGAAAGAAGACGCTTCTTGAAGATATAAGCTTGATCGAGAAATTATTCATCAGTGACCACTTCCACTACCTTACTGATTTTATTTATATCTTTACCAATCGACACAACTAGTGTTGAAAGAGCGTACACATACACCATTGCAGCGTAATCAAGCCAAAAATAAACGCGTAAGCCATTATTATAACAAGCACGATAATAGTGGTACAGTGTATACGTTATTGATCCCGTGATTGAAAATGATGCTCGCTCATGAATTGCACAGGAAAGGATCTTTCCTCTGCAGGCAAACCCACTCTATAATGATTGCCAGTGCATGTGGTACAGAGTTAATACAAAAGGTACAACAAAATATGTTCAATGTAAACCATCTTACGTGCGTATCATTTAATGCCCGGAGGAACTTTTGAAAATATAATTATTGTTGTGATATCGGATCTTTTATGGACAGACTGTACAAAAAATGGTGAAGCCGCCAGTCAGCGCGCAGCTTATCTGATCAGTAAAACAGTAAAAGCACACATACATTGCAGCTAGTTGATAAAATTCACAGCTTTTAATCAGAAGCAGTCATGTCGCTGTCAAATTCACAAAAGCGTACAGTACAACGTTGTATCTTGGCAAGTGAGAAAGATAAGATGTCTTATTAATAGGTTTTACACTACTCCTACCAACACTGTTAACAATTATTATTTTTTCAGCAGCTACAGTTTGTCAATGGAATTTATCCTTTGCTATTACCTGCAGATAGATGTCCATATGAACCGCTGGCGCTCGGTGCACTAGAACCTCTCGATCCATTGACCAGTGATACAAGGGAATTGGGTGAAAATCGTATCATTGAGTTTAGATCAAAGGAATCCGAGTACGGGGAGCAGGACAGTGCTCGTTTTCTGCCCTGCTGCCGATTCACACTGGCGCGAGGACTGGTGAATCTGGCACCTGAAAGTTTCAAAGAGGCAACATGTTTTACAATCTGAGTACAGGTTAATAGTGCTAAATTAACTCAAATTTTACAGCTTTACGGTTTTCATTATTTATTTTAAAATTTAACATATATGACCATAAAAGTGCAAGCAAATGGATGCCAAGTTAGGGAATTCATATTTATAGCTTATTAGCTTTTAATTTATTCACTGGTAATATCA
Organism: Callyntrura sp. NNG-2020; assembly: GCA_027744055.1. Classification (NCBI taxonomy): domain Eukaryota; kingdom Metazoa; phylum Arthropoda; class Collembola; order Entomobryomorpha; family Paronellidae; genus Callyntrura; species Callyntrura sp. NNG-2020. The sequence continues at coordinate 2,518 of JAHZNE010008051.1, read as the reverse complement.
ACTATGAAACCATTGCGGGAAGCCAAAGGCTTGGCTATTTATTTATTTGATTATTTATGTTCCTGTATACAGGTATCAATCAAACATTACAGCCAACAACAATTTTGCGAACACTAATTTTCCTTTTTCTGCAAGTAATGTTATTACTATTACCACAAAAAGCGCTTTCGCGTCCGCACTGATGTTGATGATTCATGATTCTTTAAAAATGCGACTCCACTCTAATATACAAGTTATAAGGCAATGATATCAATAGTAAAAGCTAAGTCATCCGTGATACCACTGCTGTTTCCTCTTTATTCTTTGGCTTCTTGCGGATAATGTCATTCGATTCTACAGACGTGCCAACGTAAATGTTATTACAGCAAAACTCTCCCCTAATGATTTACTGTTGTTTTGTGCAGGAGTTCCTCCATGCAGCAAGTTTGGATATATATTGGGGGTGTAGTAGATATCAGTGTCGTGTCTACCTTCTGACGAAAAATAAATATTCTCTGAATAGGTTTGTTTCTTTAAACGGTAATTACGTTTTGATACTTGTTTTCATTGCTGTATTAAGACTCGGTTGCAAAGATCACAAAAAAGCGTACAGCTAGCCATCCCCTCATTATCCACTTGGGATTTTAATCCGCACGATACTATCGGTGTACGGACTACGGACTACGGCGAACACAGTATATGTTCAGCTTCAGTATGAAATATTACATTATCAATATAAGGGAAAATGAACTGAATCAAAAGAGAAATTTTCCTGCATTTAATGTTTACACGCTCGTCTAAGCATTCTACTAATATGGCCAAAATTACGCCAAGTTTACTGTTCGTAAAGGAAGAGATCATATCAAGCCACGCACATTACTTTCCTGCTTGTGCCCTGTGCTCCGCTCAAAAACAACAACTCCAACAGATGGACACAATTTGTCTCATCTTTTATTGCCAAAAAATGCAAATAGAAACAGCTTGATTTGTGGATAATTTATTACAATCGAGTCGATGAAAAGCAGTTCATAAGATGAATTCGACGACTCGTCGGGTTTAAGCAGGGTGATAGATAGTGCACATAAAACTTTGTGTTCTTTGCAGGAAAAATGATGGGCGCAAGCATTTTTCTTATCGGAGACCACATATGTACACGTACAGCAGAACTATCTTTCTCTAAATGACTCTTGGGCAAGCCGGGCTTAACACAACCTGCAAAATTATAATTCTTACAAAACAAACCGTCAAATCTCGCTACGATAAGCTTTCTTCCTCCACCGCCTATATATACAATAAAGTACTTTTAACATTTCTACATTAAAGGTATCAGCATCATCATCATTCCTTCCGTTCATCCTAGGCATTTCCAGACATTATTTCGTACAGTAAATGTAATAGGAATTCGTTCTCCTTTCGCCTCTATGCAATATCAACTAAAAATCGTTATAAAATTCACCCTGGCTAAATCAATAGCACCAAATGCAGTAAAAAAGTGTAACGGACTATAAAAATGTCCGCTGTCCAAATGTCGGTAATTTGTAAGAAACCTTATAATCCGAAGTAGAACAGATTAGAATTCAAAAATGAAGCAAAATGGGAAGTTTTCAAAGCTAGTTTGTTCTACTTTATTTCCATTTCAAACATCAAAAGGACCATATTGCACAAAGTGAGTACAGCAAAATTTAACATTGATAGCATAAATCATTATATTATTAAAGTTGGTAGGGGGTAGTGTTGACACACGGAAAACGAAATTGTGTAAGCTTGTTTGTACATATACTTAAAACTGATTCTGAGTAGTACTCACTCGATCACCTACTACCTTTTCTCAAAATTTGTATGTGCTATGAGAGTGCGTTTTCGTGCAATCTAGCAAAACCTGACTAATAAAATTATTGTCACTGAGAAATGTGCGGCAACAACAATAAAGCATTTAGTAGGTCAATGAAATTCTTACGTAATAAAACCAATAAACAGGGATTAAGTACCGGTGAGCAAATAGCAGCACTGCTGCATTGAAAACCCCCGTTGCATGTCAGAAAAGATAAAATTATTTACGAAAACACAAGGAACCAACTTACTGTCAAAGGCAAAAGCCAGTTCGGCTGAACTTAGGGTTGACGTGGGGTGTAAATCACTAAAAGTTCTTGGACAAAAACCCGATGCTGCCACACTCATATAATCCGGGGGCATGCCCAAACCAGCTGACCCTGCAAACAAAGTAAACAAGTCAATTTTTATTTACACAACCATTTTATAAAGCACAGAAAGAATCACACAATCACATATATATATAGTTTTTAAAAGAAGGCAATATGCTCCGGCAGAGTGAAACACCTTGACATAAATAAGTTGAATAATATTAGCTACATGCAAACAAATCAAAGCATCTGCTGCATTTTTTGTACGTGTGCTCAAATTTGTTAAAAGCGAATATTTTATATAGAATAACAATTATGATATCATGTACAATGTATCAGGCATCAATTCATTTATCATAATTAAGCTTCCAATAAATATTTAAAAACATATTTTGTAT
>JAHZNE010008050.1:0-24338 GCA_027744055.1 Callyntrura sp. NNG-2020 | reverse complement strand
CACAAAACACCGTCCACACACAAACATATCATAATATATATTACACCCATTAAGGTGCACCACTTCTCTGTGACTAATTCATTACGTAAACACTAAAAACATATACATGCATACATATGAGTGAAGAGAAAGAGAGACACACACGCAAAGAACATGAAATACCACAAAACAACATACATATTAACGAACCACCGAAATTCTTCCTATTCATCCTTCTTATTATTGTATAACGATATTATTATTATTATTATTTCAACGATGGTTGAGGAGCATGGCAGGCAGGAGTGAGAATCTTAATTTCTTGTTCCCCCTTTTTCTTCCCCACCATAACCAGACCACGCAATAATGATTCTCTTGATTGTAACACTAATAATAATGAGAGAGAGAGAGAGCATCACTCCTGGGATAGCTGCTACTGCTGCACCAAATGATTATTATATATACCTTTTTCCACCACTATTATCATTTACATGTTTTACGCTATAGTTAAATACGTACGAGTAAGTGGTATCGGTTTCTCAGGTTCAAAAGGTGCAAACAGACGTTTGGGTGCAAAAGAAAGATGCAACGAAATGTTGCTAGGAAGTAGCGATGATAGTAGTACGGGGACTCAGACAGTTTAATAGCAATGTGCGGTAGGATTAGAGGCAAACGAAAAATTATTGCAAACCTGAGGCTACAACTACTAGTCATAATTCATCGTACACGTACCTCCTATAATCTGCTTAGTGAAAAATAAATAAATAAATTCATGAGTAAAGAAAATTGAGTCTGCTGTAATTTCTCGGTGGTACGGTGATGGCAAATCCAGACGTCCGGCGCAAAAGAGCAAAAAAAGTATCTTTTAAATACATTAAGCTACACACAATAGCTGGGTGAGCTGAATGTTGACCTTCTCTTGTCCGTAGGCTTTTGTTCTCGGTGCTGCTGTCGTGTCATGGCTGCTGGGCTTGAAGATTATGATATGAATTTTTTTAAACATATCAAGTGTACTCCTTGGCTGCATGTGCACTTTATACGTCAACTTCAGAACCTTGTTTTAGGCGTTGCACTCACGTAGTATCGTAAAATAGAATACCGGTATGAAATGCGACGGCGATAACACATTTTAAATGCAATTAACCAGTGCACATCGTATGAACAGTGCAGTGGCGAATCTAAGTATTGATTCAAAGCTGGGGAGTCTCCTGTCTGTTCCCTTTTAACTGCTGCTGGAGGAAATGACTTGAAGCCAAAACTACGCCGAATCTTTTAACTCAGCTTCAACTCCTATTACGGATATCATTACCCCGGATAATAGACTGCTGCGAATTGTTCATCAACTGATTGGATCATTATTTGATTTTTCAAAATAACAACACTGCAAAACATGGAAACCAGTGGGTGCATGATCATCTTGTGGAGAGAATGCTTTATACGAATGTTTACCAGTGTTTGCCGGTTTTCTCTTCGTTTCTACATAAACATGCATACATCTACGAATAATAATTCTACGATGTTAATATTTTGCACAAATGAGCTCAATATCCTCATTAAAACAAAACCAGAGCCATACTGAACACTCAACTTATATAAAAGCACAGTCCTGCTGCTTCTACTAAAGGAATGTTAATAGCCCAGCAGTAAAAACAAAGTTGAACAATGTGTGCGTACCTACTACAGTAACAAATAAAAGCAGGAAAGGAATTCGTGAGGATTTAAAAGCTGCTTTTTTCTTTAATCGTAAAAAACATGTAGGTACTCATGTTAGTACTTCAGACCTCCAACCAGTGAGCCGTGGGGTTTTGCCTTGCAAAGAGCTATTTAAAATATCTCATGTAATCATGATGACATGACAAAATATGGAAAGTACTCAGACAAGTATAAATAAAGAAAGATAGGCAGGTAGACAGACAGAGTGAGTGTAGAGTGGAGAACAGTCACAAAAATCAACAATCAAGTTCATCGACAACAAAATGTCAATAATGATGTGACTATGTAAAAAAGGCGACTACTGTGAGTAAGGTCGTTCTTAAAAAATCGCACAGAAAGAGCAGTTTCCTTCACGCTACAGAAAATGATGATGAGCTAAGGCTATGAGCTAGTATATTCACAACCAAAGTAATGCATTATTTATGAGGTTAGCATTGTTGGACAAGGAAACAAGTGGATTTAAGGAAGCGGGTAAGTGACTCGCTGACGGCAGGTGATGATGACTATGACATAATGAATACAAACAACGAGCAGTAACCTTTTATTCTAGAGGGCTACACACACACAACAGCTTTGGCAGTGCTATAATAATAACAATGATAATCCGCAAATGCTCTCTATTTTTAAGAACTTTAAATTGCACTAGCTGCATATGTATCATCATCTCTGTAAGATCTGCATGCGGTTCATTGTGACACTCAACGTGAAACAAGCACTAATTATGTGACGCTACTCACCACCACTACCACCAAATACAGGTGTATTGCGTTACGTGGAAGAGAAAGAAAACAGCTAAGCAAAAAAATGTTTTGTAGTTTTTAGTAGAAATGGCACCTGGTGAACATGAGGACGAGACAGGAGCAAGATTTTAGTGAAATGTGATACCGAAGCTCCGACGAAGTGCCGACTTGCAGTTTTTTACTTTTGCAAAATTGTAAATACAGAATCCACTTCATACAGCCTTGCGGTTTAGGCATAAACGTGCATGTTCGTATTGATACGATGACGCCGACATGGAGATAACAACTCGAATGCAAAAAAATGTTTCGTTGCTTTACTTGACTCTCCGCATGCCGTGTTTGTGACAAAGAGAAAAGTTATTTTGTAGCATATGTATGCAGGATGCAATAACAACAAGTTTAGAAACGCCGAAATAATTGCACTGCATTGCACTTTACATAATTTGCTTCGGTGCGAGAAATAGGATTTTCGAGAAGCTTCTTGTAAAAACCCCGTAGCGATGAATTTACAGAAGTAGCGAAAGCTAAACTATTAAATACATTTTGTTATTGTAGAGCTTTTTGCTTATCATGTGTGGACACGGGACAGTTCCCTAATTCACGAATAAAATAAAACAGGTGTATTTGGTAAGCAATGCTTACTAAGCATGTTTATGTTGCTTCCGTACAATATAATAATGTCTATGGTTTTTCCGCTTCGGTCCTTAGCAACAGGTCCATTATTTTGTGCATTTTTCCGCAGACAAACATAATGCCTCGTACGATATTGATCCCAAACAGCTTCAACCATGCAAAACCGTCAGGGATTTTCATCAGTTTAACTTTTAACTTACTGAAATTTAAATGAAACAAGTCATCATCATAAATTGTAATTACGCAATAAAATCTAAACAGGCATAACATAAAAAGCTACGCTGTAGTGAGGCTAATACAGTACTAAACAACGTAATTTACCCTACACCTACCTACCTGTATCATGAGATAGTGTTGGTCAAACACTTCGTCTTCAAACGATATGTCTACTAATGTGAACTGGATGCGGTACAAAAATAATAAAATGTTACCCGAAAAATAGTGTCTTGGTTACTAGTTATAAAGTTGCGGTAAAGTTCACGTCAGGTTAAAACGGCATTGCGCACACATTCATCATTATGGTGTTGCAATAACAGGCTATTACTATTTCTATATGAATGATGCTACACACACGCACACACACACACACAAGAACAACCCGAATTGACGGAACGCACGCACATCTTTAAAAAACACATGCATACATCAAAACACCACCACCGCAAGGGATGGATGGACGAGATTAGCACCAACTTTGCGCAGTAAATGCTTAAAAGCTCTTGAATTTTACGCTCAAGGGATTTTGCATTTTGCATTGTTCTGAAGCGTTTAGGATGCCTCCCGAGATCGGGTGGCTAGTGTGTGTACATAACTGCATCTGTCTCAGCAAATAAAGGTTGACAGCAAGAGAGATGACATGTACAAAATGAAAAACTGAGCCCGTCCACTTTCAGGCTGCTACACTGCACTATCCACCCTGGCCACTGTACCACGGCACCACCACCGTCGATATTTCAAGTCAAGTGGAACAATGGACAATGGCTTCGCTTTGGCAAAGCATTGCTAATTGAAAACAACAGAACCGACCAAGAGAATAGTGAATCAAACAATCAACCTGTCATATTACCATTTTTTGTAAAAAGTAGCTACATGTATGATAGCTTGAGTGGTTGCTGCGGTACTAGTACCAGGTGATGTAATGCCAGGAGGCAGCTGCTGCTGTCAAAGTGCATGTGGTGGAGATGCCTGCAAAAGAATTTTAACTTTGTAGAAGTTGTGTCGTTCGTTGGCCAACAATGGACCACCACTACTACTGGCCTGCACTGTCACAACAAAACAAAGACAATAAACCGCTAACCACTCTTGCTACTGCACCCATCATGTCATCCTCATCTTCCGAGCTTATTGACGTTCCATGAACGGCCCCCTCTTTTTATGATTTACTCCTCACTGAACATTCTTGCTGTGACCATCTTCATTTCGCCACCAGAGGTTCCATCACCAGCCGCTATAAAAGCATTCATGTCGTCCATTCGACCAGTTTTATTGCAATTTTTATGACAAACACGATCACCATCATCATCATCAACCCTTCTCACGATATGATACGATCGTCATGATCAGAATATCGCTCGTCACTCGTTATAACTCCCCAAAAATAATGGGATTGCACTGTAAGGAAATTGACTGTTTTTCTCAAATGTCAGAGAGCTTTGCACAGAATTTTAGCATCCTTTTAAAATTCCATAACGAGCTTCCTGATGGCGACCAAGCGACTCAAAAACAACAACAATTCAAACACTTTTACATTGTTTCTGCTGGCGAGACTGCCTCATTTACAAGGCTTCCTCTTTTCCTTCCACCTCATTAGGTACGACTAGTCAGCAGCAAGCGAACGATGACATTACAATGCACTACGTTATTGTTGCGAAAAAAAGACATTCTTCTTCAATCTGACAATGAAGCATGATTCTCGTCAACTCCATCATTCACTACACACATCTGTCTCATGATTCATCATTATAGATTCTATTGTGACAACAGAAACAAACCTTGGTGAATGTTTTGAAGAAACAACACATTTTTATGAGTTTGTTTGTACATATATTAAGCCAGGATTTACACTTGCAGGTTGTCTTCCCTACTGTACACATATATACTTCTCCATACGTTTCCATGCAACAGGATTGATATAAATCTTAAATCTTAATCCAAATGTTAAGCTCATTAGCGGAGTCCGTAATCAAATATAAGAAGAAAGCAAGTATGACGTTGCTCGTTGGATGAAATCACCGAGGAGTGATCATTTATTTTGTTGTTGGTTTTCTGCTTTCTTAGAGATGACGATTAAAAATCTAGTTTGTGGTCGCTTTTCTACGTAGTCGATCATCATCGCGATGTGTGTACGTACATTCATGTAAATTAGATTGGATGAAGAAGACACCTATCGGTTATGACATTCACAACGTTAACAACAACAATAACCAGTAAAAAGTGAAGATGATCTTGTTTTTTTTGTACATAGGCATTCCTAGTTTGAGATCATCATCAGTAACATAGCATCACCAAGAATACTTTTTTTCTTCAATCAAGTCTCAAGTTCAAGTTCATTGGAGAAGTTCAAGTTTGCCAACATACCAAGCTATCGTGTGTATGTAGGTATTAGCAAAAAAATCAACTTGTTTCTTCTTCGTTCTTTTGCGGGCAAAGAAAAAAAATCGCTTTCGCATTCTCTTACTCTCGCTCTCACTGCATGTCGTTCTACCTGTGCGATTAATGCATAACCAACCGACAATCTAGGTGGTTGGAGAACGGCTATATAGGCTACAGGCATTTTACATGGTAGCCATATGGAATCCATATCCGAGAATTGAATCTAACTACTTTTTTCCACGGATTATTTTATGGCCATGAAAAAATACGTAATGTATTATTATGTGGTAGTAGTTGTCCGAAAATGAAGATGCTCCATGATGGCCCGGTCCAGTTTTTAAAGGTGAGATGAAGATGAGTCTTGTTCTTGTATTTTTATCCTTGTGTTCCAATCAGGTTCCAGTTTTGTCCAGTCTATACAGTACGTGCTGCTGGGCCATATTGCCAGTGGGAAAATTAGTATTTTTTTACTTTTTAGTTTTCAACTCTTGGTTTAGCAAGAGTGCAACATGGCAATTTTATTGGGTGACTGTGTCATGATCCATCATTTTGAAAACCTTGCGATTTCTGATTCTGACAGATGTACAACTAATTGAACAAAGATGTAGCAATGAGTAGCGAATAGTCACAAATTGGATTCAAACAGACGCCAGTTTTTTTGTAACCAATCAATACAAATTACGGTAGTACCTAACCGTGCGTTGAAACATCGCCTCGTTTCCCATAAAACTTTTAATAACGTAATAATTTTTAATTGGGTAGGCAAGTAGCTGAGGCTTTACTACTAAAACTACTCAAAATAGTAAATTCATTTATTCTCATTAATGCATGTTGACAGCAATCTATCCTCCGTGCGTTCTTATTAAAGTCAAAGCTAATCATTAGCTTCGAGAAGCCCGTTCAAATAATTTCCTCAAAAAAGCTGTAAGGAAATTGTTAAATGATCCACGATTTTAGGATGGGACCTGGAACTTTTTGGGTTACGTGGGTCCAAATATTCCATCAGTTTGTTTGGTTAAAAAAACTGAACAACGTAAAATATTTAATAACTTTCAACAGAAAAATATGAATACCATTACACACCCGAAATCTCTTTTTGCATTAATTATTTTGGTGGTGAAACTTTCTGAACCTGTCCTTTCGCGAAAAATGCAAAAAAACCGTGGTGGAGCAATGATAATTAAAGTATTGTACATTGTAAGTATGACTTGACTGTAGATTATGATGCCGTACAGCATTGGAATGTAAATGGTGGCATAGAATATAAAAGATCATCTCACTTCTTGCAATCACACAACTAACTCAAGCGAATCACTCTACATGTCTTTTTTTCTCCGTATTTTTTGGTAGCCCAGAACAATTAGCCGTCCTCACAGATCATTCAACAATAACAACAAGTTTATATTACACAACATTATAAACAAGGAACAAACAAAGCCATTTCACATAGGCTTTCTTTATCCCATTCTTCTTGTCACATTTTTTTGCGCGTAATTTTTTTACCAATGCAATAAAACCCACCTGACATGCCATGTAATTTATTTATTTCATTTGAAAAACCTTCTTTTGATTTTGTCGTATTTTTTGAGACCGCAATTAAAATTAAATGGCAAGGATTTTTTTCTCTTTAAAATGCCAAACAAACCCATTTATTCATTTTTTCATTGTCAGGATCATTTCTCCATTAATAATAATAGTACTTGCAGCCACGCGTACATTGTCTATGAGTTTTGTCGTAACGAATTATTTGGTCATAAGTGAGCTCCAGCAACAAAGAAAAACATAGCGCATCCCCCCTTTTTAAAAATAATATTTCTTCTAATTACTCAACAGTCGCGGTCAAAACTCATCACTGTCACATTACTGCGAATCACAATAAATTCTTCTTTCAATCTTACTGCTGACTAACAATCTTCATAAATTTCTGTCATTCAAACAGACACTTTGCACCTCTTCTTCCGTTTTTGTCCCTGCAGTAATAAACAGACTTTTTTGATTCGTCCATTTTTGATTTTTGATATGCCCATGAATTCCATTGCATATCTTCTGTTCTTTTGTCAAGTACAAGCAACGCCGAACAAATGATCCTATCGTAATAACAGGAATACAACCTATTGTACTTTGAAAACTGTATATGTATGCTCATACCCAAAAAATGACGATGACATAATGACAACGTGTGAACGATGACGATATCATTATGGAGAGATGACCATTCAGAAATGGTGGATACATAAAAGAGACGACCAAGACGGCCAAGTCAACTCGACCTTGAAACTCTTCGATGAAGACGAACACAGTATCTCTGTCCATCGTTTTATTGCTACCTGCAAAATCTTCAGTTGTAGCCACCTGTTTAAAAGTAGTAAACCAGCTAAACGCAGGCCCACAACAGAATAAGCCATAATAAAGATTATGGTAAAATATTCATCATAACTACCTTGTAATACGTCTGTCTGTATTGTATGATTTTTGGATTTTTTTGTGATGACTTGGATCAACATTGAAAATTGTTGTAATCGGTTCTATACGATCTATAATCACAGTTTTTTGCGGAGATGGATACTTACACTTCTAGTTGAATTAATACTGAACGGAACGAAATGGACAATCGGACACGAAGTGGCGGCTGTTCTTGAAATTTTAGAGGATCAAAGTTCAGTATTTTATAGTTATTGTGAAACCACGACCGCAGGAGATTCTTAGAGAGAAGAAATAAAATGTTTGGTGAGCGCTTCCCACAAAGCGGTCATAACACGCCGCGACATGTTCCTTCACGATGTTATTAAAAGGTTTTCAAATATTGATTCACGTCGGCGAACATAGTTATTGCTTATTGAGAATGCCACAAGGAAAAGTGTTTTTTCGTGTAGTCTTTAAGGCGAAATTCCATTTGACATGGGAATACGGAGTGAGCTCTCAGAGAGAATCTGCCGAGGTTCTTGGCTATCATCAAAGTAATGAAAAATTAGAACAGGATTTATTCTTTGAAGAAGGTCCTTTTAACTATTTTGGAGTAGGTATTCATTTGGTCTACCTGTCAGCACATCATGATCATTAAATTCGCAACACTTTTATGCACAATTAATTACTCTGCAACGGTCTCCAGCTGATCCATTTTAGATGAGTTCCATCCATTTCATCATCTCTCTTTTAAGCGGCAATTGAATTCCAGGATTTGACTTTAGGGCGAATAAACCAGATACCTACACCAAATGCTGCCGTAAGAGAAACCTCTGCGTGCCTGGACAAGTCTAAGTAAGTATAGGTGAGATAAGAAGACGAATAAAAAAGTAATATTCGGCCAGAGAAGAGCAATAAATGCGAATTAGGTGATGATGTTATGACAAGCCGAGTAGAAATGGATGCTAAAGGTGAGCTGGGACGATGTACCAAAAAGACATGTAGGAATTGAAGTAGTTGACCGTATATAGGCAGAGTATTGACAGCACACTACATAGCATGTGTAGACAGAGCGACTGCTTTCTGCATCATAAAACGATAACGCATAATTTAACTCCTGTCATGAACTATTTGAACAATTTAATATGCTATAAATACATATAAAATTACAGAGTGACAGTAATACAGAGACATATTATGGACCTATCTAAAAGTATATTTTACTTGTCTCATTTAGGTACATAGGTACAAAGTTCCAGTTTCATTCAAGTCAAGTATAAAGAATCAATGAAATCCTACAATACTGCATATGCTGCATTACATGAGCTGCATAATGTACTACTACCTGACTACCTATAGATGTTTATTTCTACTTTCTATAAATAAAATGAAGAAGCACTTGTCACCTTCTGATTTGATTTTTGTAATACCGCACAAAATTAAAAATCAACCAGCCAGAAATTCAATCTGACATGGCAGCCCAGCAGCAACAATTATGATTTGAAACTTTAAGTCAAGCGGCTGGACACGCTGCACACTGAAAACTGCTGCGGTGTAACAACATATACTCAGGATGACGAAAAATATGTTTTTTTAATTTTGATTTTACATTAACATACCGACCGACTAAGAGAAATAAAGATTAAAATTGTAAACTTTTTGCGGGCAATTTTTTTGTTTCTTGTTAAAATCTGAGAAACAATGAGTAAATAAATCTCCTCACAACCCCCATTTTTCGTTTTTTCTCTCGCTACACTCTGTATTCTCCCTTCGTAACACACATACTCAAACCTTAATTGGATGCAGCGAGTGTGTTTTAAAAACCGCTAAAACAGTGCAGTGGTCAAATTAACTCAATTCCTTGTTTAGAAAGAGCCAAAACAGACTATAAACAAATCTGAGGAAGCAAAACATGAATGAGGCTGAGACTGTTTCACCGCGCGTCTAAAAATCTCTGCATAACTGTTCATATGGTAGAAAAGAGCAGCAAAAAATAGCGTTTTCATAGCATGCCTTGTTGTGTTCTTTTTTCTGCTATAACGCTACTTATTTTTAAAGAAACAATCGAAGCGTGAAAATAATAATACGTTTTTTTAGATTTTAGAATTCTAAATTGAAGCTCTTAAGATAGATAGGACTGCGCTTACCCGTTTCGGATAGATCCGTGTGTGATGAGAGTACATATTTCCACGGGATTCGTTTCGAGTGCACAAAGTGCACTACGCAGACTGAAATATATTTATGCCTTTGCTTTGAATTCGGTTGGCGTATTTATGTTGAAGCACCACAAACTGCTGCTACCAGAAGTACATAATTTTCATGCAATATTTTTTCCACTCTGGTACTGCTCCTCTTGTAAATTTCTCTTACTCAATTTGCTTTTCTTCATCTTTTTGTTAATTACACTAGCATGTTTCTGTCTAAGGGAGGAATTTTATCGCACAAATTAATATCCGATGATCCGATTAGGAAACTTTTTTTTATGAGGACGTTCCTCTTCGCCGTTGCACTTTTGCAGCAACAACTAGGAACTTTTAAGATTTATTGTTTTAATAGGAAGTTAATACTGGCACATTCGAGAGGGGGAAAGCAAGAATGAAAACAGGAGTACACTTCATACAGATTGTATACAGGTCACCGTGGTCATCCTGAGGAGGTTCATCCTCCTCTGCCAAAAATGTGCTTTTACTACTATTACTCACTTTTATTATTATTTCATTCACTTTTACTCAATCAAAATATCTCACGATATGTTCAAAATGAAAGAACACAAGTGGAGCCTGGCCTTGAAATAAATAGGGATAAATAACATGCAACGTCAATTAAAAACTGTTTCCGAAAATGTAAGGTGTTAAAACAATTAATTCAGTTTTCAAATTCGTGCACAAATATTTAGTGTATTATTTTGGAAGTGATCAACAAATACACGGAGAATCCTTCAGAAATGTTTTTGACAAGACCCTTGAAACAGAAAACTGTAAACTTTATGCAAAACTCGTTATATTCCGTGATACAGCAGCACTCCACCGTAACTGCCAATCCATGAAGTATATATCCGCTCAGCAGTCGGTACGAGGTTTTTCATGAAAATGCATGAAACTAAAAAAGTGGCGAAAAAAGTGACGCGAACCATGTGGCAGCAAAGGAAGAACTGTGAGTGCGAGTGCAAGACAATGATAATATGTCTATCTTTTACGGTTTGAGTTGGCGTGTGTGTGTGTGTGTGTGACCAGACCATTTAGATTGAAGAAAAGAAAAGAAATAGATACACGCAGCTACCTAAGTACCTCTACTCGCAGCTACACTACTTGTGTATTAGTTATGCAGGCAGACACAGAGATATGGAGGTGGGGAGACGGATAGATAGGTAAACACACTCGCGTTTTACACCTTGACTAACACAACTCTCTGCTAAAAACAAGTCAGTCTCAGGTTGAATTGAACATCTTCAATCTTCATCCACAATCGTCGTCATCACGGTACGTTTCTCATTGTTGCCGCTGCTGTTTACAGAGATCGTGCAGCAATGCGCTCCCGCAATCGTATTGTTAATATTATTATTGTACATTTCTACCAAGAAAAGTTGATACTTAAAAAAGGTAGGAACGTACAAAATGTATCAAAGTAGCTGAGAGAAGAAGGCTCACCTGCTTAAACAAGCCCGTATGCCGAAACGAAAACTCAGGTAGGAGTTTGATGGCAAAGCACACAGGTAAATGGGCCGTTGTTGACTGAAACAATGCAATTCATGCATGCATGCATTATTCTTTCTTCTATCATCTATAGCACAGCCACGTTGTTGCTGAGCCCAGTAGTAGGGAATAGTGGGCATACACCCAGTATGCCATAATCGAAAGAATTATTTCTAGTTTGTATCACTATCATCCTTCTCGTTTTTACAATGGAAATGAGAAAATAGACGATGATACCGAGAACAAGCCAAAAGTACACATGACGTGTAAGTGGTATCGTGTATCTGCGTGTTAGTTTTAACCAGAGATGTAGGCATTTGAGTTAGTTAGAGCATTAAGGGTAAAAACAATAATAATGACTGCGAGTGAGCATACAATACATCTCTGTACTGATGTCCTCTGTGTGACTGAGGAAAACGAGAAAAGGAAAGATTGAAAAACAACAAAAAAGACTCATCGCCATTCATTGATACATTATTAAGGATAGTTAATAGACATAGATACAGTGTCATATATCATTCTCATCCCTGTTGTCGTTGCGCGTTGTTGTGCCTGGTTAAATGCGCAGTAATCCAACTAGCCGCTACTTTTTCAGATTTACATTTTGGCCTGTCGAGTCAACAGCAGGCAAGTTCACTCCTTTGTAACCCAGTGATGATGCTCCGCATTCCGCATATGACATTTAAAGATTATAAAAGCCCATTCCATGAATGTCACTCTGCTTAGAAAATAATATTGGGGAAATGATGAAAGCAGGTAAGGAGTATATTGTGGGGTATTTGTATATACTATGGCGGTATATACAGTAGGACAAGAATAATGATGGTGAGGGCCTTCAGGCCCATTAAAATGGAAACATTAGTAGTTTCAAGTTAAATTATCATAAAGCAGAAGCCACAATTTATCCACCTGACTCACAGCAGTAGTAGTTCCACCGCAACCATACGCGACAATAGGTCTAATGATGATCACGATAATAATGATGAACGGTAGAACGCGAACCAGTATGCAAAACTGCCTAAATGAATTGTAATGTATGAATCTCTGGCCACGACAAATTACTACTACCACTTGTCCTACAGTATAGACCTACCAGTTGTATCTATTTACAGCAACTAAAGTTTATAATTCTACGAGAAGATGCAATCTGTGAAGTGAATTCAAAGTTTGTGTCGATGAGTGAAAAATTCATGGAGGTCTTTGTTCACCTCTGTTTTGAATACAAATCAGCTGTAAAATGCTGCTAGTTCATCCCACCGTGTAATCCTGCCATTTTAATCCACGCTGATGTTCAAATAAAGTAAAATGTGAACATATGCTTTACTCACAGATTGACAGTCAGATTTTCGCTAAATTTTCTATGCAAACTTGCTTTTAAATCAAGACTGTTGAACAGACGGCAGTTGAATGATAAGCAGCGCAGTTACAATGATACTAATCAAATCTGGTTTTTTATTCAAAACTTTTTTCCCGTTTATCTTGGTAAAAAACGGATGAAAAAATTGGATGGCGATAATATTGATAATAATGCACACAACGCGCGCCGTCACAATAACAATAATTGCTGGCATGCTTGGAGCATTAAAGTTTTTGTCTTTGTATCCCTCTTTCTTAATCTCTCAAGATTTGAAGATGAGCTCAAGAAAATAGGAAAAACGTGCTCAAATAAGCATCGACGTCGTGTGTAGTGGACATTTCGTCGACGGACTGCTACAGCGCAGCAGTGGTTATTGTAGCTGATTTACCAAGCAAGGTCTGCTCTAGCTTGCCTGCGCGCCACACACTGATCAGGATGATGATGATGACGACGGAGAAGACTATGTGATGATGCAAAACTGACTATAAACTTGATTAGGCACAAAATCGTCCTGGTGATGAGGTGAGGTGGACAGTATGGTGAATCTTCACTCCACAGGCGACGCTGCTCGGACAAAACATTGTTGCCTTTACCTTGAAAAGAATAAATATTATCCATCTTTGTAACAAAAAAACTCCTTATCCTCTATTATATTTTTCCATAAAACTAGCTAAAAATGCGTAATGTGATGATCAATGATCATGCTGATTGTGGTATCGTCATGATCAAACAGGATGACTATCTTCGTAGTATCGTTAAAACTTTTAATACGTGAGAATTTAATGAGCTGTCCTAATAGCCATCCCTTGCATATGGACATGACGATAGGAGATCAACAACGATACAATGCGATAGACCTATTGCTAATCCGTAAACAACGGTGCTGCTGCTCAAGTATAGCGCCAAATAAATGGGTACTTTTTTCAGTAAATTTGGCAAATGTGTCCCTGTGAATATTTTTCAGTGAAGTAAGCTAGAAGAGATACATTGTGTAGCGATGCTGTGCGAACATTATTATGGCGGTAGTAGTATGCATACAAACTGCTTCATCGAGCTAGACAGGTAGGAGGAAGTAACTTGGTCCAAAAATGCATATTAATGAGAGGACAGATAATGAATGAGAAATTAAAAGTATCGAAATTCCTTATTAAGCAAGACGCATGGGTAGGGGTTAAAAAAAGGTTTAAGTGGCTGGATGAGAGAAGTGAGTATGTAGGTACAAGGGGCGAGGATAATCGAGTGAGGTTCATCATTTGCATAACGTTTTGTGTGATGCGCCATTAAATGTCATAAATAATTTCACATTTAACAAGGAGATAATGGTGTATAATAGATTATGCAAATGGAGATTTTAATCGCGGTGTGCGAAATCTGATGAAAAGCAAAGATTTCCAGAGAATAGAATGGACAACGACGGAAGTTGGGGTTCTGTGTGACACGTACTTATTATTCTTTCTGAGAGAGTCGAGAGGGGGTGACGATAAGGAGTGGATATAGTGAAGTGATAAACGCTTTTAACCTGACAATTGACACTTAATGACAAGCTCTGGTACTGGACGGTGTTCCAGCAGCGTTGTAATTACATGTTACGCGGGTCCGTAAAATAAATACATGTCATCTGTCCAGAAGACTGACAGAAGGCAATCATGTTCAGACGCAAAAAATGAGTACATGCGAAAGGGCAGGTGGGTTGGCACGACACTTGTCCAGATAATTCATCAATGGATTCACACGCGTGTCAATAGTTTTTATTATTTTTATGACGTAGTGCTAGTAGGTTGGAAGATGACTAAGGAGATTTTTACTCAGCTGCTATTACTGCAAATTGATATTCGTGTCACATGTCACTTAAGAGCAAATCAAAATTATGTATTACGCGAATAAATGATACATTTTATTTTACGCGTTTATTGATACAAGGTGAATGTCAAGGTGAAAAAGAAGATTGTGTGGTGTGTGGTCAGTAGTCGGTGGATTTATGGGCTAATAATATGAAATAAACTATACCAGTGTGTAACTTGACTAGAAGAACGCTGGGTTGTGCAAAAACAAAACGTGTACAGCATCATTACAAGAAAAAAAGGTATCTAACTAAAAAAAGTTACCTGGTCGTGTGCTGAAAATAGCAGCCTATATTGACGAAGATGATTCACCGCCTTAAAAACAGGAGAGCACAATGAACATCCCTCATGCATTTTTTTAAATGTTGACCTATCAACTACACACTTGTCTGTACAAAGTTGTTTTTTTCAGTTTGCCACCACCACACCACAAAGCACAATCAAAAGTGAAGTCTTCATCAAAATGTTTTATTGGATGCCGCCATTTATGGTAGTTAATCAACTAATCCACCACGTCAAAAGTCAAAATATGATTATGCTTATTTTACCAGTATGTCCTGACATGATGTACTCCCGCTAAGCGAGTCGACTAAATTCTTAAGTCGTTTTGCAGCTTTGTGCAATGGTGGGGCTTGGAAAAAGGGTGCGTAGGTGAAGATCATTTGATTGGTGGGTGTTTAGTTAAACTGTGAGCTTTCTGGTTGTTAAAATGTTGTAAGCCCGAGCACTTCCAGTTTCCAACCATTGGGTTAGTTAGTAGTGCCAACTTAGCACCGCCACTATAAATCAAGTAGTATCCTTCCAACGGCATTATCTGTACTATAGCTACCAGTCTGACCAGATTGTACATTTGAGGTTGACGAACACACATTGGCAGCGTATCAGCGACGGCGACAAGCCTATAGATTTTTTAATGAGAAAACAAAGAGTAGGGCATACCTTAATTTAAGACATGACAAGAAGGATCTGCATAACAAAACATTAAGTCGTTGTTGCAGGCTATTTCCGCATGAAATTGCAAGAAGCAAAAAAAACTTTTACCCTAATGCATGATTCATTACACTTCCGATTTTAAATTCTGTACAATGCAGCGTGTGTCGAACTGTTTCTCTCTCGTGTAATTCATTAAGTCAGCGAATGCACGAATGATTAGATTTATTAATTGTTGTAGACTAAGTTACAGCGGCAGCAATTGTGCAGGTATAGCGTGTGGGCAGGTTAGGTAGCCGCGAATTGTCATTCAAACCGTCATATTTGTGATTGATGCATCCATATCCTTAGTTACCCCATGTTCGTGCGTTGTGTGGAAAATGATGAAAAAGTGACAAAATTGGATCTATAGAACTGCCCACTCGCAGAAAAAAGATTTAATTTTTTTTAAAAACTTGACAAGCCGGATTTTCAACAATGCACAAACAGTCGACAGTTTACTAAAACAATCACCCGCGCTCTGTCATGCCGATATGTTTAACGAGAAAGCGTAATTCTTGAAATTTTAATGAGTAAATTGGAGGAAAACGTTCTCATTATGCTTAACATTCACCTTTTTCTATCATCACTCTGTACCAAAGGCAAAGGGCTGTTTCTTATTATAAATAGCATTACTTAGCATTGTTAGTTGTTACTCGCGGGATCAAAAGTCGTGTGAATTAATATCCCCGACCGTTGCCATTGTCAGTGTAGGAGTGTAGTACTCCAAGAGGGAAGGAAAATAGATAGTGCAAGTGTAACACTTTTCTCAGTGAGTACTTTTACTTCTGTCTGGCAAGTGGCAACATAATTCCTTTTAAAAAGTGGCGACAATGCAAACCAAGGACATGAATGAGTACCGTGGGAAAAGTGTACAGGAAGGAAGTGTTCACAACTGCCGGATGGTTATCTCAGGTGTCCTTCCTATCTAAGCAGTTCATTTAATAAAAAGAGGTATTTATAAACAACAGCGTTCACTCTCAATACGACTGGGAATGTAGTTGACACAGATTCTTCAGACTTTTAGCAATAACAATTGAGGAAGAAACATTAATGCACTTTTATTTTGTTTTAACATTGTGTGTGTAGACTTTAATTTGTAAGAGATTAAGAAGGTGGCAACGAAGACAAGAACTTAATGGGGTTTTACGGAAACATTCATGAAATCATGAATCTAATCTCTTCGTAGAGCAATAATTATTTATCAATTTTTCTGAATGATTTTTTTCTCCTTTATGACCATATTCATATATCAGACTCGTTTATCGAGTATAAAGTTTGCGTTCATATGATGGATGCAATTTTTGTCTTTAGTAGGAGGCACCTGAAGTAATAATAATAAAATAATAATAATAGGAGAAAACACTTCAAAGCTCGCTTTCATTTTCACCCTGCTTTGCGTGTACACTTTTGTTCTTTTCTGAGGTAATGAGGTCGCGTCTGTCTACGAGTCATGCTGGCAACATGTGAATCTCATATAATTATGGCTCTGGTTGCAAGCGTAAATATTGGTTACAAATTACAAAATTCGTTTATTACATTAAATTGAATTTATTTGATTGAAGATGTGGCATCCTTATATAATAAGTCGTGAATTATATGATACTCCTTTTCAGAGTATTCCGCATATACAAATATTGAATCAAATTTACTAAGACGTCGACTTATTCATTTTTTAATTATCCATTGTATTTGGAGTCTTGGCTCAATACTACTTTGATTATATTATAAGTAACAATAAAAATTGCGATTACAAAATTAATTCAAAGTCAGAAAACACCAGAAGCAAAATATATATGAACGTGTCAGGAAAAATAGATTCAGTCTTTTGCTTCAACTTCTGTCACCACTACTGGACTGTCCACAAGCAATAAATCATTATGCGCAGCCGTTATATGAGAATGGAGCTGTGAAATTCCACCAGAAAATCGTTTCCCACAAAATCCACAACGAACACTGGTACGATTGATTGCGGTGTTTGCATTTTCAGGGTACTGATGTTGTGTAGCAATGTGTCGCGCCGCATTGTGCTAAGGACGGAAAATAAAAGAAAAATTATATATGTTCTGGATGACAATTTAATTGTAAACTACTTTTCTAAATAAAAAGAACGAAATTACCTTTTCATGAAAGGTATGATGGCAAAACTGGCACTTAAAAGGTTTGTATCCGTCGTGATATTTTTCGTGCCTCTTCAAGTTAATCTTGCTGTTGAAGGTGTTACCACATTGCAAGCACTTGTGAGGAGTACGGGATCGACCGGCTAATTTTTGGGTAACTGACTTGACCAGCACCTTCGACTTCACACCTTTGGTCCGGGAAGCTTCGTTTCCAAAGCGACGCCCATCTTCACTCCATTTGTTTTCCCGTTCATTAATTACTGCCGTTTTAGTGAGTCTTGGTTGTTTGTTGTTGGCTTCAGTAGCTTCAATCACCATAGGTTCGGATGTTGAGGTAATTATCGATGTGGAAGGAAATGAGGAAGAAAAACATGAGTCTTCAGCATTGTATCTATTTAAGTGAAGAAAAAAGCTAGGGTCCCACTTCCGAGAGAGCTGTCTTTTCTGCTCCAAAAGAATCTGCATTCTCTTATTAAAATCGTTTAAATGGTTCAAGTCGATCGAAAGTTGCTCATACGGTGATTTTTCAGATAGAGGATGAGATGTAACATTTTTCGAATAAGCACCTTTCTCATGCGTCACCTCGGAATTTTTTAACTGTTTATCAATCGCTCGTCCAATTCCAGTCTGCTTAGCTTGCACCTCCACCTTTGGTAATCTATCGATCAATGACGCTTTTCTCACTGGTCTAATCTTCCTTCTAACAACAGCGTTACCATTTTTACTGACATTTCTACCTTTTCTAACGACCAGCTTAGGTTTAAACACCTTGTTACTACTAACAACACCACAGTTTTTTGTGTGTTTATAGTAGTTTGGTGAACACGTAAACACTTTCTTGCATTTTTTACATTTGTACTTGATCCCTAAATGAAAATTATTTACATGGGTTCTTTTAGAGCTCAAGGTACTAAAGGTTGCATCACAGTAGTCGCAATTATGGGGACGTTCTCCAGTATGGGAAGCGATATGAGGTTCCAGATAACTATTATTTGACAGTACTTTTCCGCAAAATAGACAAGTTACGAGAGACCTAAATCCCTTTTGACATTTTTTTCTACCACTCATGATAAATAAAGAAAGGGAGAATTAAAGGAATAATTAAGACAATGTTCGAAAAAAAACACACATGAAGACCTTAACAGTTATTGATAACAAGGAAACAAAACTGAGAGGAACATTGAACATGAAATGAAAGATGCATGAAGCAAAGCAGGTGAAGTGTGCAATCAGCTGAGTGGAAGACCGCCAGTCAGTTCGTGTGAAGCCCGCTGAGGTTGAGGCTCCATCTCTCGTATCGAGATAATCTATTCCAATGCTTTTACAGACGCAGGTGCAATGAATGATTAGTAATTATACTATGGTTATCAATAAGCATAATATGAATGATAAAGTTTCTTTTTACTGCGCAATGAGGAAAATATATGTTCCCAAAATATTGTTTGTATATATAACTTACGTAACGTTACATTAAACACTTGGGAAAACATGCGTACATTTTGATGTTTTTCTTAGTTTTAATTAATATTAACTCTGTAATTACAGTACTATTATTATTGGATTGAGAAAAGTGAACGCGGATGATGGAATGTTATAAATCTTCATTTCCAATGCCAATTGCCTATCCGTTAGCAGGACTTTTTACGAGGTTATCATTGTGATTAGAAAGAATATGTCTCTCTAGGTATGTCTTTCCCTTTTCGAAACTGCTACCACAAAAACCGCAAGAAAAATTGGTATTTCTGGGAATACCTTGAGTTACAGTTATTAACGTTGTGGATTGGTTATCTGCTTTAAATGGATGATGTCCAGCAATGTGTTTTACCAGGTGACACTAAAATATAAAAGTACAGAAAAAACTTTAGTATACGGAAAAGGATGTCCATCAACACAAGGTGGGTTGGGACTTTGGCTTTGATGATTATAGTTAATATTTTAATTAATTTTTTTTAACCTTTTGGTGGAAGCGCTGCTGACAAAACTGACAGGCATACGGTTTTACACCGGTATGCAGCTGTAAATGCGTTCGAAAATTCCATCTGTATTTAAATGTTTTGTTACAATACTCACAAGCCCACTTGTGTCCCTTATTTACAGTGCGACTCTCAGCAACGTTTCTGGAGTCCGTCGACTGCCTTGGAAACGCCGTTTTCTTGGGAACCTGTGACTTTTTGGTAGCGTCGGGTTGATATAGCAATGGAAATGTCGATTCCGTTAAAATATGGGACAACTTTGTTAGGTTGGGTGGGGTATGAGGGGATGTATAGAAACACGATTCTTCAGGTCTATACCGATTCATGTGAAGAAAAAATGAGGTTGCCACATGTTGATTATTATAAAAACCGTTTGTGTTATAACTGTGAGGGAAATGTAACGCAGAAGTAACATGTTTCGGCACGGATTCTTTGAAACATTGCTCAATGGCTTCCTCTTTCAATGGATAGTCGTTATTCCCTGCTCCTCCATTTTCCAGTGGAAATAGGATCTTATTCTCGCTGGTAACAATCACCGTTTTGTACTTAAAGACTGCACTCGGAAGCTTATGTAGTTTTACAACGGGCTTCTTGAGATTACATAAAGCGAATACTTCCTCTCCTTTGAATATTGATTTGTTGGTATTAGAAACATAATTTTTGTTTTCCTGGTCCACGTGGGGGTGGGAGATGAATGGAACACACGAAGAAATTGGTTGATCTGTGCAATGGGAATGGTAGCTTGTAACCTGTTATAAACCGTTGTGTAGTGTAGTGTAACATGAAGTAATTGGTTTGATTTTTTATTTTCTTTAAAACTTACTGAGTTTGTGAGCAGGCAAGCCTCGTTATTTAGGGAAATATCAACAGGTTGAAGAACAAACGGGACAGTTGTCATGACGATAACTATCACGAACGCATTTCAAGAATCTTTTATCTACTAACTACAATACTCGGGTTGCCTTCAAAAGTCCTTTAGATTGTCCATTAGTCCTTATCTGTTTCCTGTTAGTGCGGGCGACATTAAAACAACTGCGTGTTGACAATCAGTTTCATTTAATTTGTAATTTGACTTTTTCCTAACCGAGAAGCAATGTTAAATTGTTATGATGTCATGTTCAGAGTGGACAGACAAAAATATGGGTTAAAGCTACGTGTCACCTTCGTGTTTATGCTAAAAATCGTACTCGTCGCAGCTAGTAATGTGCGTGCACACACCAACATCGTCGGACAGAATATAAACAAATGCAAAATGTTTTTGGATTTTGGAGCTTGGTTGAATGTGACTAAAAGAAAGGAGGGATGCTACTTTTCTACATTAAACATTAGTAGTAACAGTTGAATATGCAAGTTGTGTAAGTTTAACAGGGTCAGCAATATCATTTTATCAAAAATGGTTTTTAAATAACACAACATGATTACCAACATGGGAACGAAGCATCCAACAGGTACACTCATAAACTTCACATGACGAGTACATGCATATATTGCTTACGCGAATAGAAACTACAAACACGCATGAGATATGACAATGGGTTATTCCAGTCATACTTTCAAGCATAAATTCCAGCCAACAGGCAGGAACACCCGATTCCACTACTCGCCCCAAAATGCATGGGAATGGGTATGCCTACTGTACTGTAACAACATAAATCAGTAAATAAGCGACTTTGAAAAAATATGCGAAATCTTCTCACAGTGCCCCCAACATACAAAAATGCCTAAACATTTTCAGTAATAAATTTTATTAGAACGCTCGTACACATGGAAATATAAAACAAAAAACAAATAGCGCTTTACAGACTTCATCAAGGAAAGATTATTTTCATCTCCACTTTAGACATCTCCGAGATGTCCGTGTATGATTCTTGTTGCTGGTAGTATTGCTGAGGATACTGCTGAACTTGAACATTTTCCAACGATGATGATTCAGTTGTTACAGTATCATTCTCATTAGAGATGGTAAGGGTAAAAGTAGAAACAGGCTGCTCTACATGCTTTAACTTACAGAACATTTTTACGTGAGTCTTCATGTAATCAACAGAAGGAAATGGTTTCAGGCAGTGCGGACAAGGAAAGTTCTCTTTTGTCAATGGATGGTTAATTCTCAAATGTCGACGAAGGCCTTGTTCACTCATGTAAGAGTTTCCGCATTTGTCACAGCGATGACCCGTTTCCTCCTTGTGAGTCTTCAAATGTCGCAAGATAACTACCTTGTACGGGGAGGTAAGGTCACAATATCGACATTTAAACTCTTCGGCGTTGGAGGGTCCAGGTTCTGATTTTGCACTAGTTTCCCCATCTATGTCTGTTTCACCTGGATGCACAGTTCTGTAATGCTTATTAAGCAGTCCATGGTGGGCGTAGTCTATTCCACAAAGGTGACAGACGTAGTCTCTTTTTACCTTGTTAATATGAACTATCATATGATTTTCAAGTCGACATTTCCATTCAAATCCTTTACCGCATTCATCACAAACATATTTGGACGGTTTTTCGGTATGTTCGTTGTTTATATGATACTGCAGTTTAATTTTGGACATGAACCTTTGACCACATTCAGAACACTCCAACGGTTCAGAAGATTCCGCTCCGAATAACTCTGGGTGCATCTTCCTTTGATGAATTGTAAATGTCTCCAGCCTCAAAAATTGCCTAGAACAGACTTGACATTTTAACGAAAGTGCAGTGTTCCCCAGCTCTTGTCCAGTAATATCAGGGTGTTCAGCCTCGATGTGAGCTTTAAGGTTCTTCCAATTTTTGCATTTGAATTCACACTTGGGACACCTGTGGCTTCGAACACGACCATGCCGTCTTTTCATATGAAGTTGTAACTCGTCAACATTTTGAGCTGGGAACGTACACTTAACACAGTCATAGGATCCTCCACCATTTTGGCGGCTTAACTCATGAGCTTCAGTGTGACTGTTAAGTTCCTCATCGGTGTGAAAATAACACCCACATTGGCAGCATTTAAATCTTTTAAGAAGTTCTCGTGGACGCGGCTTTCGTTTTCTTATCCGCTTTATTAGTCTTAGAGCAGCCGTGGAAGTGGTTGATGACGATATAGCCTTCCTTTTCTTAGGAGCTATAGCTGGACGTTTTTTGGGCAGTGGTTTGGTTACATCGTTGTCATCGTCAAAACAGTCATTCGGTGGTTCCCAGTCCATGTCATGGGAATCGTCATTTATAGGAGAATATGCCGCAATAACTGTGTCATCTTGCTTAGACATGAACAGGGCATTGTCTGACTTGACAGAAGTTGAGTTGGTTTTCTTTAGCCCGCCCAGTATCAGTTCTATTCGATTTGAAATAATATCCCATATGTTTAAATTATACACTATAAATCAATCAGTCAACCATATTAATTACCGCAGTTGCCTAACATTTAAAACTAATATTTCGTAATGCCAGTTTATTATTATCCATTGTAGTATGTCATATATGTATATTACCTGGAAAAATCCTTCGTCGAATTTCAACGTCGGATCCGTCGCCAGACATACCAGACCATCTTTTATTTCTACGTTCGATTAAAATACTATCCTTCATGGTCGCCTTAATTACATCTTTCATCCGTTCTATCTTAGCTTCCAGTGCCAAAAGCTTTTGATATGCGTCCCATGCTGGTCTGATCCTTGTTTTTGTACACTTCATGCATATTTGAAACCATTTATTTTGCTTTGTCTTGCCAACTGCTTCCCGATTTGCTTGTTCCTGATTCATTTGCATGTTTTGCGCACACCATTCAGTTGGCATATCAAATAACTTTTGTACGATAAATAGCTGCTCCAACTGCCTGTTCAATAATTTGCAGTTACCAGCCCCTGGGATATTTAACGTTGCCCCAAAGTCTGATGATAGTGTGCTTTGAGTCAGGCAAATTAAGCAGCGGTTAATCCCGGGGGGAACTTGTTGACGGTTAGAATTTTTTATTAATTGCGTCATGATCACTTCACAAAGAAAATGTATTCAAGTTTGTAACAAGAGTATTGAACTGGTTATATTTTAACAATGAATACTTAATTTCAAGAATTTTAAACTTAATATTAGTTTGTTCTGTCAGTCAGCGTGAGCTACACAAGGAATGCACCATCAGCTGTGTTTGTTTATGTCTCAATTACGTGTAAGTACTCCAGTACTTGTAACTAAACTGTAGTTTTCTTAGTTGTAGGCTACAACTTGTAGCCAATATAAGTACACTAGAAAAATTTGCGATACATGTTTGGGTGTCCTAACACTACACCACTTTCGCAGAAATTTAAATTAGACAAAATAGCAACGCTAAAACGCTCGTGTGCCACCGACTAGTAGTGAATCCGACTT
>JAHZNE010008049.1:0-16777 GCA_027744055.1 Callyntrura sp. NNG-2020 | reverse complement strand
ACCACTTCTGCCACTACTTTGCTACTTTATATCTGATTGACAGAGATAAATTAGCTGGCTCAGTGCACTACGCTACGTCGTCGCTACCGTGCCGTCATGAAGCAGCGGAAAAATAACCGGGCACGTAAATGTTCTGATTGTAGAAGCCACGAAAAAGTTAAAAAAAGGAAGAGAAACTGCGTGGCGTGATGTCACTGATATCGACACGAGCACCACTCAATGGCGACTTTTACATTGTTTTGCATTTACTTTCTTGATTAACTGTTAGGTGGTCAACGAAACGAAGCTCGTCGACGACTTGAATGCACTTCTGGTTGGAATCAGGAGGAAACTGACAATTCGAGAAGAAAACGGGCATGAAACATGACAAACCTCGAGCTAATTTTGCTATATATATCTTACATACATTTCAACAGCGGCTGTTATTATTACCAACTGCTGAAATGGAGCATGGCGTATGGAAATGTGATTGGAATATAAAAAGCAACGAGGCAACGGAGAGCTGAAAGAGGGGAAAGGAACAAAATGTTTGAATATTTATCGTTTTAAGTGCCTCAGGGAGAATTTCAATTAAAACTACCTGCCAACTTTTTACATCACCTGTCTACGCTACAGATTACTTTGTGTTTACCTCCCCTTCACCCACCCCCACATCTGGCTGCCAAGCATTTTCCCAGTTTTGCTTCACCATCTTCCGCTAAGAAAGGAACTATCTCCTGTTTAACTTACTGTAGCGAAAAAAAGAAAAAGTAGGAATAGGAAAAAAAATGGTGAAAGCTAAAAGAAAGTTCATTAAAAATGTATGAGACGCTCGAAACAAGATTTGTGTCAGCAGAAAATACTTGCCTGGAGAAGCAGCAATAAAAATAAGAGAGAATACTGAAATGTAAGAAATTCAATAATATGTGCTACTGTGATAAGCAATAATATATTGTTCTGTGAGTGAAGAGAAAGGCCATGGATTATAATTACTAAAACTTGATTCTTCGTAATAATAATATTAATAATAATAATAACTGTCATGTAGCATGAGCTGCTGTAATTATTGAAGTATGAAAGATCTTATTAGATTAAGAAAATGACTTGGCTCCTTTGACTACGATCAAGAATGTACGATAGAAACCAGTTGACTGTAAAATTTCATCTCTTGCAATCGTATAATTCAGTAAGAATATCGAATACAGCATGCCGAGTACAAAAAATGTACTATATGAAACCACTTGGGAAATAGGACAAAATATATTTTTAAATATCGTAATGCCCTTCATGAAAAGACACCAAGCAGTGTGTTCTATCTTCTATCAAGATTCAATCTTATTGTCATTGTCAGTTTTCCATTTCTGTAACAGCAGGAAGAAAACTCAAGGAAACGGGGGTTGATATGAGTTTCCTTTTTCGTGGGATCAGCAATCTCCTGAGTTTTAATTCTCTAGACAACAACAACGGTCGGGTAGTTCATGAAATGTTGGAGATAATAATTGTCATGTGTTTCTTATGTACAGCATTGTTCTCACACAATTGTTTTCTTGTTTTGCTGATGTACCGTAATCCTTTTCCGAACTGTTTCTTCTTAAACGGAGGATTTATTCCATGAGATGCTGCTGTACCATATAAATTTAAGTAGGGAAATGATAGATAGACTAGGGTGCGGATGCATATACGAATTTCTACATACTATGATTGTGCCATGTGTGCGTCCAGTGGTGTGTCCTATTTTTAATTGTAAAAGCCACGATGAAAGTACAAGTATTCCCGTCAGAAATTTTGTCTGCTACGTAGTTTCTCCCCTCCAAAATTCAATTAAATTCTATCTAACTAAAGTACTGATTCTTCAAATTGTGACCTTCACTTGAATTCTTTTGTTATAATCAACTGTACATTTCAAGAGAAAAACAAGGATAAAATGTTTATTTGTTCCGGTGGAACCATTGTCTCCCAAGTGAACTGGCAACCCATTGTCCACAAAACTTTAGATAGTGAACTAGCTATCTCTGAACAAATAAAATGACTAAGAAATCGTAGTAATAATGGCATTTCTGCTGAGAGCGTACTTTAATGTTGATTACCGTTACTACTCCTTGCTTTGCATAGGTACGTTTTACAAACTCATGCTACTGACACCCGTATTAAAAATACGACAAAAACTGGCGCTGTGCAGTATTTCTCCCTTGCTGTGTCTCCTATTCATTCTCTGTTTGATTCTGTTTTCTTTGTGTCACAGTGAAGGCATTTGAGTCATTTCCGTCATAATACAAGTTTTCCCTGGTGCCTTTTCTCCCCTATCACCATTACCAGCAGGAGAGATTGGTGACCAGCAGAGAGGTGCACCATCATCTGCAGAGACGTACGTTGTATGCATGTTGACCAATCGTGGAAGAAATCAAGAAAACAGTTGTACCAACAACAGCAATAGAACAACATCATTGGAAAGTTTTCTTCATAATAGATAAAAATACGTTGTCTCCAATATTGCTGTCGTTGAGGTTCCCAAATGGTAATAGGTACATATCTACCAACGGAGAGCACCATCTTCTTTCTTTTACAACTCTCTCCGTTGCGTTATATGTTATGCCACGTGAAACTTTTCTGCTTTCTCGTTTCTCTTAATCTTTCGTTTTTCCGTGATCAGCAACTACATACAAACATACACATAATAATAATTCTTCTTCTTTGAGTTGCTTCTGGAGTAATTTGCAACACAGCAAGTGCCTTCAACTGATTTTCGGATTGTGTGCTTCCGACGTATCCAAGTAAATGGGAAAGGCACACGTAAGCATTAGTACCTCCAAGCAGCAGGAAGAGGAATTGGAATTTCTACAAATCGTCTACTTTCTACTTTTAAATATTTTCTCCTGTTTCATTCTAGCGAGAGCATTTTACAATTTTGCGTCCTCTCTACACTTTCATAAAGTTCAGACGGAACGTTGCAAACTAATATGTGTTTCTGGCGTGTATAACTCCTACACGGCGAGAGAGTAAGACGACATCATCATAAAAATGATGAAAATTTTTAATGGTATTTTTGCTGGAGTTAACAAGTATTCGAGAGAACGCTGAAAATGGAAGAATAAAGATATTTCTACAGCTTTTTTCTAGATGGAGTATAAAATTTAAATGGTTGCTTTACATACAATAAATTTACACCGCACGAATAACAGAGAAGAAGATGGTCTGGCAGTAAAAAATCCAATTAACTGAGATAAAATGCGTAGGCAAAGAAAAAGAGATCAAATCCAAATCAGATACATGCATGCATGGTTTCATCCGGGTAGGCAGGGAGACGGTAAGGAGGAAAATGGAGATTAAAGTATAATATCTGCGTGCATTCTTAAAACAGTTTAAAAAATAATTGAGTCTTGCACTCCATTTCACCCTATCATACTTTCACATAACTTCAAGATAAGACAAAATGCTGTACCGACCACCATCAGCCATGTTTACATGCACCAATAGGCACCGGAGAGCAAAAAGGGTAATTGGAGAATAAAGGAGAAGCTTGAAGAGAAAAGCCAAGATGTACTTTTTTTTAAATAATCACCCTATCCACAGCGAGAGATGTGGATAGAATCGAAAACGAAATCACCCTCATTTAAACAACTTTACGTCCACTTTTGCCGTTCTAAAATTGAGCAATAATAGTGCCTGATAAAATGATAATTATAGCTATAGTTTTTAATGGTATGGGTTTGGGACAGCTTGTTATGGAGTTACATGGTGGAAATGAATGGTCCCGTCGTAGCCATTTTCACTTACTCCTAACTAACCAGCAGGGAATTGGATTAATCACGGGAATAATAGTACTCTTACGCATGTCTGTCTGTTGTGAAAACAACAATGCTAGTTGTTGCTCTATCCCAGTAACATGTAAGTAATTATGCAGAAATGTTAATGACTGGGAAATTAAAGGATTGGGTTAATACTGATCGGAATCGGAATCAAATTTAAGTAGCGGATTCTGATTCATTGCTGTAATCCCACCAACATGACTAGGTACTTACTTACTAGGTTTTAAGCAGGAAATGGCCATAGCTACCTATAAAAACAATACAGGCTAATAAAATGAACAAGGTTCTTAAACGAAGCATTAACATGAGTAATTTGTACCAGATGGTGAAAATCACCCGAAAATGTTTACAAATCTGGCAACCTACTGAAGCAGTGTTTTATTTCCTAAAACGCTTTCCATATGCATAATGACTAATGGCATTATGCATATAGCGTAGTGAAATGAAGAAAAAAATCCCTTCATAAAAGGTTTTGATAATATTCGGTTCCATCCAACATATAATCTGGTGCTGGTACCTGGTATCCAAATTTAGACTAGATGTCAATATCAATACCAGGGATGTGGTAAGTGGTAATACCATTATTTTTTTGTTCCGTCGTAGGAGTTCATAAACAAAACCTGAAATAAAATTTTCAACGGATGAAGACATTCATCGGATTGCATAGTTGTGTGTCATTCATAGTAGTAATGCTAATTATGCACACTTTTGGGACTAGTTTTCATCGATGTATTGATGATTTAATATACTCCCACCGTCGTTTGATTACTATCGTATAGAAAAGTGGCCGTGATGATTATTTTTATCACGACGACGATGATGATGCCCATTATTATACCATTATCTACATTACTTTAATGACTGCACACAAAATTCAGGTGATGTGTTATTCTGTATTGGAAATAAAAAGGACGCTCATTACATGTTAATTTGGAAAATGGATCGTATCGTACCGATTACCTATACCATTAAGTATTACGGTTTCATAGGATGACTATCCCCATTTAAACGTGTTATTCATATAACCTTCTTTGCTGTTACAGTTTATATTACAGCACCAAGGGAGTATTATTGTCGTCATTAAAATCGGGGACAAGGTGGTGCAATTTTTAGCACGTCACGAACGTTCAAACATGTTTAAATGATGTTAATCGTAATGCGGATGCTTGGAACGATATAAAAAGGTGGAAAAATTAAAAGAATGCGCATATCAATTTTTAGTAGTTTTTGTCAGACATTCTGGATACACACATTCCGCGCTTAAATTACACCCAGTGCGTGTCCTCCGCAACACTGCGTTAGAGTTATTTACAAAGAGAGCAACCCTGGAAAATCAAAAGGAACGGTTGTAATACTTGAATATGAATGGTTCGCGGAAAAGTACCCTATCACTTGCAATTTCCAAACTTCATGCAAGTTTTTCGCAGCAGGGAGAAGGAAAGCGTAAAATAAATGACGGAATGAGTATAACTTCATGAGAAAAAAATTGTGAATGCCTTTGTTGTTGTTGTTAAATTGCAAAAATGAAAGAAGGAATGAATGAGTGAAAGGTACGCTTGGCTTGTTGGGTTGGAATGAATTCCACTTTATGATTATCGACTTTTCTCCCTCTGTTGCCAGCTGCCAATAATGCTTCTTTCATGGAAAATCCTGATGTGTTAAATAAAATACCAACTCAGCAAAAAATTTCTTGACTGCCTTTGCTGCTACTGCTGCTGTTCAATTTGTTCCGATTTTTTCTTAGTTTTCTTTCAAATTCGCTATAAACAAGAAGATCAGATAGGTGGTTTTGGCGAGAATACCGTTCATATACCTCTTTTCTCCTTTTTCTCTCCACCGTACTCAGCAAACGCTCTCAATTTCTATTGCGTCATTCATTCATTCTCTCATCGTCATCCTTTCCATAATAGCATACTGGAACAGTAGCACCAACCAAGCCTCCCTGTATGGTTGTTGAACGTGTGTAAAGGAAACGCATCTTCTTTAGGGGCAGGAACCTCTACTCAAGGATATATTTCAAGTGAGTGAACACTGAGTACACACATCAATGAATGAGCGAATGAAGCAAAAGAAGGACAGAGATCTAGTAAGAGAGAGAGAGAGAGGAGAAAGCGAGAAAATATAGTGAAAGCAGCAGTCAGTAATAATATTCTTTCGTTTCTTCCCCAAAAATCCTGCCGTTTGTATACACACAAATACAAAGCTATCAAATCAACCACTACCACCACTGTTCAGACAAGGAAAAAAATAGCTGCGAATTTTATACGAAGAAAGATGGGCGGAGGAGAGTGAGAGAGAGATAGAATGGATGATGATGTATTATGATGATGGGACGCTTTTTCTGATGACGACGGAAGTAATCTCGTGTTCTTTTTTCCTCGTCCCACTACCATTTATTTTGGCGTTGTGCAATAGATCCTCTCCTCTTCCCCGTATCACTCGAGTTACATTTACAAGAAAATGTGTGTGAGGCGGAGAGAGGCGCCTACCACTTCTTCGTACAGCAAGTATGCACTGGTGTGAGTCTCTCCGGAGTTGCTTGATTTGCTGATAATGACAAGGATGAGGAGGAGGGGAATGAATGAGGCATATTTACTTTACTCCCAATTGAATTAGCATTAGCATTGTGTCCATTCGTAAGCCACAGTTCCTTGTTGACGTCCATAACTACATCTCATAATGGAGAGATGATGATACTAATAATGATGAGAAGGCTAACGAGAATAAAATCTGTTTTCATACAAGTTTACATTTCAAGTTAGCAGAACCTTGAAATTAACGCCTTATCAGGTAAAGCACAATAGGGTGTGTTTCTCTCTCTCTCGCTCCCTCTCTCCCTATGTGTGCTTTGATCACTTATCAAATTTCCCAACTTGAAAACAAACTCGCATAAAGGAGCGAGGAGGGCAGAGCGATACACCAGAAAGCGGGTGGATGAGTTGTGGAGAATGTGAATGCTTTTGAAAGGGTTTTGAAACCAAATACTCACACGAGCTAGCAAACTGGAGGAGAATTATGTGTGCTGAAAAAACATAGAGACATACACTCCACGTTTCGTCGAATATTTATTTTTCACTGTATGAAAAAAAAACTTTTGTAGTTTGCAGCAGAAAGGCGGTGTAGCGGCAACAGAAGCGGTTCTCCATTTTCAACGAGACGGTAAGCAAACAAACTTTTTCTGGATTAAAAAATCCCCTGGTGACAGACAGCGCCGCTGTAGATACTCCTTGTATTATTTGTACTACCGGAGTTTTCTCCTCTGTCATATTTAAATATCAGCTTGATATGAATCTTATTGACAATGCAAATTCCCTGCGAATACAATGTAGGTATATTTGGCAACTTAATACGACCGCAAAGCAGCAATAACAGCGATGGTAATGACTGCCATGAATCTATATAGATACTTTCATTAAAATCCCTAAAAATCTGTTTACACAGCTTAGCATCTATGTACATTTTCGAAGGTACTATAATGCTATTTTCGAGCTATGAT
Organism: Callyntrura sp. NNG-2020; assembly: GCA_027744055.1. Classification (NCBI taxonomy): domain Eukaryota; kingdom Metazoa; phylum Arthropoda; class Collembola; order Entomobryomorpha; family Paronellidae; genus Callyntrura; species Callyntrura sp. NNG-2020. The sequence continues at coordinate 9,496 of JAHZNE010008049.1, read as the reverse complement.
TTTGCGAGTATCTCCAATGTACAGGGAAGCTCCTTTTATGTGTTATGATTTATCCACTGAAGAAAGTTTTCATTGGAAAATGGGATGCAGTGATGTAAAGTAGGACCATATGTAATTTTCATGAGTCACTTGACAATATTATTATTATTTCTATTATCATATTACATACTGTTCGTCTCTAAATGTTGCTTGTACCTTTCTTATTACTGTACTTCCACTGACGTCAGTCCCAATACCGTTTATTATTAAAGAAAGGTATAACGACATCGAAGAACCCTATCAGCGGCAACAAACGCGACAAAGTCAGCAGAACTATGTCGATATAAAATGTAAAGACGACGAAGCGAAAAGGGATTTTCGCTGAAAATGGCGATGGCGTGCCTACAGACTCCTTCTTCTCCGTCAGCGTCTTCTTCTTCCTACACGGCTGGATGGAGAATTTGGAAAGTGTACGACAGTCAGTCAGACTTCATAACAATTGGAATCAGCTGTGTTTAATGTTGTAATGTTTGCTTGCATATGCGTGTGTGCCCAAGAATAGGGAGAAGAGACAGAAAGAGGGGAAACTGGTGTAGTAAAAAAAACTAGTTAAAATTTTCTCATGATATTTCACATTGAGCATGACAATGATTCATGATGAACAATACGTATTGTAGCATTGTTGGCAAGTCTTCTCCTTTTCGCCTCCACCTCTTCCTCCGCCACCGACCAAACATAAAACAGACACAGACTACTCTGACGGGGCCGTATTATCCGTTGACTGACACAATAGTTGAGTGGTGGATAGGTATGTATACATGTTATGCTGCTTTGAAGGCTCTTCTAAATGGAATAAGTGGAATAACTAGGCTTTTTCCTCAACAGGGAAGGAAGGGAGGGAGGGGGAGAAAGAGAGAGTGAGAGACGTGGACAAATGATGCGTGAGACGAGAGTGGGAGGCAGGAAAAGAAGAGAAAATATTAAGGTGAAATTTATACAGGAAACGATGAATGCATACCCGCTCCTGCTGTAATGCAATATGTAGATAGGTAGGTATAGTCATTATTACACAATATATATGAATAAATGTGCCCACATTTATGGAGGATTTCCATTTTCCATAATATTTGGATATTATGAGAGTTCGGTACGCGATATTATTCAAGAAAGCGACTTGTGCTGACTTGCTGTTTATGCATAATAAGCTTTGCTTACATACTTGTCGCAGCGTAATGCAAACTAAATAATGTGAATTCACAAAGATTTGAAGGAGTCGAGATTTTCTCTCTACTGTCGCCATTTACCATTTTCTTCCATTACCGTCCATTTCCATTTCAGCATGTCAGTAAAATTGTAGGAGAGGAATAAAAGGAGAAAAGTGAATGCCTCCTCAACACAAGCATCAATTTCCTTGGGGAAAGCTTTTAAGCAGTTGACGATACACACCCATAGTGCATTTAAAGCTGAATCAGAAGAAAAGTTTTGTGCCATTACTCGCCAAATTAGATATGGGTCTGTGCATGTGCGGTACTGCTCATTTTTTCTGAAATATTACACAAAAATTTATCATTTGCAGAAGCAGCAGTAGGAGAAGGAGAGAGAGAGAGTGATTACTGGAAACCAAATACTTTCCCCTATTACACACAACTTCTTTAATGCTTTGCAAGTAAACATGCAAAGTGCTTCATTCGATTTATACTCGCATCATCAATTCTGTACAAGACGCGCGGTTATCACTTTTTTAAAGAAAGATCATTCAGAAAGAAGTAGAACTGGAGCACACAGACACACACATACAAACACACCCAATTGATTATTTTCCAACATTTTGATGTCATACTGTGCCTACTTTCTCATGACCACGCAAACCATTGCCCTAATTGAATCATGTTATCTTCCACTGTAACAAAGTATTACTGCTTATATTTATGGAGCCACGGGGGGAAGTTTTGGTATGGTTCCATGTGCTTAAGAGACTTGGTAGTCATTTCATTTCTGTAAAAATATTGCTGTTTAATGATACACAGCCCATGCGAGGCCATACATAATAAGGGACTCCAGTAGAGAGTGCATCTCTTTCTCTCTCTCTCTGTGCAACCGGATTTGTATCAACCATATCCCCATTTTTAGTGGATTTGTCCTTTTTTGTGCTACATTGCCCCTTCCCGGAATTATCATCTCTTTTCCCTGATGTTTCCCTGCTTTCAGTGTAATGACGAGCGTCTGCGAAGCAAAAGTAGTGATATGGGTACGCCTGTGTGTGGTCGTCGAAGTGCACCATTTACGACAAGTTCTCTCTACTACTCTCCTCTTTTTTTCTCCACTAGAACACAGCCTTTTGTTCCTGGAATGACTATTGTTCTGGCATTCTCTAGCTTTTTATTCAGGATGAAATCTCAGCTCAGCAGTTAGCTGTTCTCAAAGAAAAACAAAAGGTGCGCTCATTTGAAAAGAAAGAGGAGGCGGAGGAGAGGGACGATAGCAATAAAAATAATAAGTGTCGTAGTAGAAATAGTTATACATCATGTTATATTATTACAAGCTGTGTCCTACTGGTGTTGTGGGCCATTTAGTAGTCGCAACGGTTATACAACTCTATGAAAATTCCCTACCGTTCATCATGCTTACTGCCGTTCCAAATTATTTCTCTGTCATTGTGTGGAGAATCCACGTCATTTTACTTTTACTAGGGCATCTGCATAATAGTCATGTATGTATGTTTGTACCTGGAATTATCTAATCAGCTCTACTCTCAATAAGGAACAGCAGTATGTTGACATACTTTATAATGACATACTTTGTCAAAGTATTTTAATGGTGAGCACGCTATAATATAACTACTTTGCTCATCCCAGTCTCCAGTTAAAAAGTCTAACAAGCTTACTGGAGCCTCTCGGTTTCAAGGTAATACTATACCAGTCATACAGCACACTAAACTAGTGACATCGTTTATGGCGGTCTTTTTCATTAGAGGAAACAAGTTTATTCCAAGAGATTCACCATCCTGCTAGCATATTTGTATATAAAGGGTCCATTCTTATATTACTCGTAGTACCAGCACTAATTATAATGCATCACCTATCCATATTTTGATATTAATAGGATGCGTTACTGATGGGCATATTCTTTACCTTATTTTTTTCATCTTATACCCAGGATTTTGATTAAGGCGCGAAGTTTAAACACATTCTAATGTTGTTGACCGTAATATAGGCAGCGTGTGTATAGATCATCGTTACGAACCAAAGTTTCGCAGCGCGACCGACAGTGATGGAAAACACTTTTGTGTGCCAACTTTCATATCATCACATAGTCGACCTCATCCGCGTTATCATCGTTCTCGTACTTAATCTGCATATATTATGCAAGGAATAATGAAAAATTGCTAAATTCAGCAGCAGCCGTAGCGCGTAGAGGTAATAATGTAGTGGAGGCGGGTGGTAATGGTGGATAAATTCTTGCAGCTGGATATTCTCCCTGGCGGTATATTTGCGACGGTATAATGTAAGCCTTTATGTGCTTAGGTGGTTGGGAAAGTTTCTTTGAAGAAAGGTTTTTTGACTGAATAACTACTAGGAGTAGTAGTAGTAGTAGTAGAAGTAGTATTAGCAGTAACCCTGGTGCTGCAGATGACATTTTCTTTCACTAATGGAATGGATGCGATGTGCTGTACAAGTCACTATCAACACTATCAAGTATCACCCTTTCGAGTTACCTAGACAGATTATATTATATTTACCTATGTATATGTAGGTATGTATTTTCCCACACAATGGCAGTGTAGACTCGCAGGTACACTCATTCATGTCAGAGGACAACAAGAGAGAACAATAATGCAACTGCTATAGGTATAGGTGATGATGATAATGATGATAGTCTGGCGTTGGTGATAAAAAAAGAAAAAGTATCACCCATTTTTGTCTCGGTGTATTTGTGTCTGTGTCGAGTTTGTGTGGAGAAGACTGCTAAGTTAGTAGAGTAAGTAATGGTAGCAGAGCAGCTTCAGTAATAACAAGAATAACTCAAATAGCATTAATAAAAAGCCTCCTTAAATCTTCTGCATTTGCCTTCTGTTATTTTCTCACTCGAGAGATTGAAAGGGAGAAGAAAGAAAGAGAAGGTGTCTCAACATCAACTTATGAAAAAATTATGTATTAAAAAGTGAAAATCCAGAAAAGAGGAAACTTCTTTGTTGTTACTAACAAGAAGAAGAAGAAGGTGCGAGAGCAGAGCAGAATAAGTCCCCTCGTTCACATTATCGTGTGGAAAAGGAACTTGTCTAGACAAAAAGAGACAGGGAGAGCAGCAGCTTGAAATTTTCTCACAAAAACGATAGAGGAATAAAAAGAGACAAAATGATTATTTTTCCTGCTAAAAATAGACATAAACGTAAGGTCTCGTCAATTATCCCAAAATAGACGGTATTATCATCATCAAGTGTCGTTACTATTTACACCGCTTATTCCGTAACGGGCTTGCTTCCTTCTCTCTCGCTCTCTCCTGCTTCTTTTTGCACACGTCACTAGCAGCAAGTTTTTGTGTTGTACACGAGAATAAAGCTATAAAAGGATTTCTACCTACTCATCTTTCTGTTTGCGTGAGAGAACAAGAACAATAGTTACCCTTTTCTCCTTTTCATCATTAACATAGGTATCCACCCTGTGTGGACTAGTGCAGCATAGAGAAAAAATGACTCAGAAACATCGCATTTACGTGAGCTAAGCCACTTTTTCATCTTTTAGCTAAATAGGCTATCATGTTACCAAAGCATTACTCCCAACGAAGAAGATGATGATGATGCAACCAGCAACCATATTGTTGCCCATTGCAGTCCCCCCGGCAAGGTAACAACCGGAATGGTAGGCAACGCCGGCATTTTCCGACAACGTGTACGTTCCTGGTGGTATTTTAAAAGATGATGACGGTGGTGAAAGCAAATAATACCCAAAGTATAAATATATTATGGTATGAAGTATGCAACGGTGATAAGAGAGGCAATCGGCAATAACAATAATAGTTTAGCTGCTACTGCCACTTGAATAAACACATCTTTTTGGTATTACTTTTTGTTTCAAGTATTCACCGACGACCTAATACCCGGCACTGTTCCATATATTTGAATAACATCGAATTATGGAGGTATATCCAATGAAAAAGCATAAGCCGGAATTTGTTGTCGGCCGACAGGAAAAGGAGCCCAAAAAATTCGCGCTTGATGATCGTCTGGAATGGAAATGATGACGATGATCATAGGAAAGGTTATATAGATTGTGAGCTAAAGGAAAAGAGGGCAAAGAGATGAAAAAGTAGCTGGAAAAGGAAAAAAAGAATAAAACTGCAAAGCGCCGATAAAACCATCATCAGCGGGCTAAAAAATCGTCATCATCATCATCATAACCTTCACCACCATCAACGAGAGACTGATTCTTTGTCCTATCTGCTCTATCACGTGCTACCCATACATTTAACAATTTCTCCCTCTTTCTTGTCCCTGTCTTCCCCTTCTTTTTTCTTCTTCTTCTTCTTCTACTTTTTTTCTTGGTGATGTTCCCATTGTGCGTGCATATCACCATCAGCATATCATCGCCATCGTGATCACCACCACCAGCAGCAGCAGCACAAAAGCAGCTGCAGCTTTTTACCAGCCTTCGTTTTTTCGGGTATTCCTACTTTATATACTTGGAACATTTATTACAAAGACAAAGATGATGATGTTTTTTGAGCTTCTTTTTCCCCGGAAAATGCAATACAGCGGGACGGCATCTTATAGCTGCCATCATCCTCACCATCTCCGATCTCGAGACCAGCAGCCGTGTGGTAGCGGAGCGAGAGAGCATATCAGTTGAAAAAGTAGAGACACGTAGAAAAAGTGAAGAGCCAAAAGAAGAAAAGTTTACAATGAAATCCCGTTCATAAACAAACTTTTCCATTTTGCGCTTAAGTCCTCTTTTCTTCTTCTTGCTCTCGTTTTTGTCATCGTTTTCGGCACAAAAATGTATTCACATCTCAGGAGTCAATCTCTACTCCACACTACTACTATTACTGCTGCTGGTGGTTCGTAGAGGAAACAAAGACCAAAAGTGGGGTCCTGATAAAAATAGCTGTGTGCAGTGGTGGTGGTAGCGCTGATGCGCTAAAACAGTTTTTACAAAGCACTCATTCCGTTATGCATACCTTATCATGCGAGTGTATACAAAAAGGGCAAATTTATATGGCTTTCTCCACGTAATAACACAGATATAGGTAGATTTACATTTTACGACATAGTCTGCTTACACAATGATCATGATCAGGAGCAGCATCATTGTTGCCACTGTCTTGTCACTTCCTAGAAGCTAGGAAGAAGCAGTTATTTCATTTTTTTTTCATGTAGGTATGTACATAAAAAAGTTCAAAAACTGCTACAAAAGACGAGACGAGACGAGAAAAATAAAAGGAAAAGGACAGGGCAAACCAGCGGGCCTGACAATCTCTTTCTCCAGAAATCTTACCAGGAACGAAAATAAAAAAAACTTCCCTGAAAAAATCAACTGGCGGAATGATAGGCTCAACAAACAGGCAAAGTTGTCAGTAAAAAAAAGAAGAAGAAAGAATGAGTTTAAAATTCTTTTGAGCGGAAAAACGGGACATGTTGGGGGGAAATTGGATTGGTAACGACAAAGACAACGAGACGTTGATACGGTGCAGAGGATGATGATAATGATGATGACAACGATGATACTCTTGTCTCCTTGGAGGAGCTTCTGATTTTGTAATGATGAGGGAAAACGAAAAGGTTGGACTCGGTGTCACTATATTATCACGATTTTATCACCATCATTGTGTGAAAGCTCAAAATAGAGAGCGCTAAAAATGAGTAGTTGAAGGAGAAGTAAATTTTGTAGCGACAGAGCGGAAAAACCGCGAGCAATGAACGAACCGACAGAAAAAAGGTGGATATGAAAACATATAGTAACAAATATGAAAGGAGGAGAGAGAAAAAATAGTACGAATTTTCCCTCTGTTGTTGCGTCTGTGGAAGTGCCCTCGAAAATTGTTCGAGGGAAAGAAAAGAGGGAAGAGAAGTTGTTTGCTGCGTTTAAGCGATACGCTCTCATCTACTTACTCACTCACAGAGGGATATGAGGAATAAGGAGAGAAGTGTATACATGCCTGTTATTAAATAATGTGCATGCATATGGTGAAGCGGAATAATAATAGGGCTCTTTTCCAAAGTATTATCAAGGAAATTTCCACATGACTACGGACTGTCGTCATCGTTTTGTAATTTAATTTCTGCACCGAAGCGATTTATGCGTACAACATATATTCACCTCTTGGCATGGCAGTCGCAAACAACGGTAAACCAGTGCTGCTAGAAAGAGTAGTGGGGAGAGAGGGGGCGGATTTAAAGGGAAACTTTTTTTCGGCGTGCCGTCATATCTCTGTAGAGTGCTTGTACAGCGTTCGTTCCTCAATCAACTTTAAAGGAAAATACAAGGGAGAAAATTGAATGCAGATTTGGAGAGATTTTACAAGGAGTAGCACAAACAGCTTGATTAAAGAACAAATTATGTATTTTTCCCTTGATCTTGCCAAGGATGAGCTGAGAAGGAAATCTGGCTGACAGCAGCAGTAGCTGTGGCAGCAGAACAGGATAATCAAACTTTTATTTCTAAACGAAACGACCGGATGTCTGTTTGAATGAAGTCGGTGGTTCGTATAAATTTTAGAACGCTTCGTACGTAGTATACGTATCATAATCAAAATTGATGGTTTGTGTGGTAAACTAAAGTAAACATGTCTATGCAATTTTATGGTATTTTTGGCTAATTCAGTGATGGTCGAGAGGCGCGCAAACGTGCACTTGTCACGATGACATTGCATATCCTAGCGGGAAAAAAATCTCATTCAAGGTAGATTGTAAACCCGGATGCAGCGAGTGATGAGACCACTTTTTTTAACGCAAGTAGTCATCTCATCAATTCATGAAGCGGTACATCACGCAATGTACCAACACCTGATATGATGCTCTGGCGCATTGACAATCTTTGCAATTGTCAACAATAGTCGACATGTTTAGCCCATAGCATAAAAGTGGTTGCGAGCAGGGGATCGGATGCGTGCACGAAATGTTTTTAAGTCAAAACTACCTCACATATTTATTTTGTCGAATGATTTGCACAGCTTGCGGGAACGATAATGACATGGTTTTTGTTAAATGTGTCAAAAAATTATCAATACGATCACTATAGCCTCCATGTAAGTAGATTGAGGATACTTTCTACTTTGTATTGTATTGTTATGGGGATTTTATCAAAAAGATAAATACGTACGACCATTAAGGTGTAAAAAATGTATTTGCATGGATACATCCATTAAAGTCAACATCAGTGAAAGGAAAGTTAACTTTTATCACAAAGCCATTAAAAAGTGAATAATGGCTACATGAAACTAAGTGGAAACAATGATAGAATAGACAATTAAGCAAATGAGTACATTATGATCTCTGCTACGATACAACTGCTGCGGCGAAGTACTACCAAAATCACAAGCAGGTCAGTAAGTACTGTTAGGCTGTGCAATATGCAACGGAAGTTTAATGGACAGCACCTGTGGCACCCGACTATGGGAATGGGAAAGTTAAGGTTCTCATGGGAATTTATATTCGTGTCACTGCGATAATAACATCTGGTAGCTCTTCACAGAGTGCAAGAAGTCTGCCACTATGCACATCGATGAGCAGACAGATAGACACAAATGTTGACAGTATTCATTACGCCACCGTCCACCGAACAATATAAAACGGGTATGTTTGTAGTTTGGGGGTACCGCTATGCCTGGATACTCCACTGTATCTTCACAAATTATACGTATATACGCCGTAGCAGTTTACGGGAAAGAACTGCGTTCTCAGCGCACTCGCATTGTCAAAAGTCAAGTGCTTTTCTACTGCAAAAGTCAAGCAGCACACGCTATCATTGTATCATTCATACAAAATCGAAGCGGAAGTGATATAGCTGGCTGATGTTATTGCCATTGCAATTGTTTGTTGGTGATGACGACGATAAAAGCAAACACGGCAGTAATCTAATTTTAACAGCAGTTGTATTCTTGTACCATCACCACAACAGATCGACCACTGTTGACCACAACAAAAGAAAGATACAGATATCCTAATATCTAGATCCCTGGTATTCAGGTTGCATTAACAGAAAATATTGTTCCGGTAATTATTATTGTCAGTAAGCGCCACACAGCCTACAAAGGCTCGATACCAGCCAAGTTGAGCAGGAATAAAAAACCGGCAGCCTATAAAACCGTTTTACTCTATACACAAGTACGACGTGTAAAGATATTTGGTGTTTCATGACAACTTATTTTAATTAGGCAGAATTTTTACAATTTTAATACAGGCTGACATGTGCAACAAAGTATACGTACTCGTACGCTACTACAGTGTGATTGTACAAGACATAATACATGTAGGATAAAATGAGATGCTCATTTCTACAGATATTCAAATATACTGAAAATT
>JAHZNE010008048.1:0-10062 GCA_027744055.1 Callyntrura sp. NNG-2020 | reverse complement strand
TTTATTTCATCTTCATCATTGCCGTGGAGCCCGATGAAGATTTGTTTTCAGAACAACTTAATTCCTACAGAATTTATTTTGTACAAGTGTCAAGATACGACCCCCAGTAAATAGGCAAAAACGACAAAAGTTGTTCAAAACGTTATTTACAAAATGACCCCCATGCATTTTATAACAAAATAAGTAAAAGTATAAGAAAATCCAGTACAACCTGTCGGTGCGGGAAGCATTGAAATACACCAAACCCTTGAAAGCCTAATAAAAAGGAACTCATTACAAACCCCCAGGCAGTTGCTCCTAAAATCGTTGTTTTTGTAGATTGCTATCCACAAAATTGAAGCAGAGAAACTGGGCTTTGAAGTAAATATAATGGTACAGTTCAGATAGTGGTTTTCGCAGCAGGAAACACGACATAATTTTGATGTTTGATTTTGACTACAAAAATGATATTGTAAATTACGTAATATTTTGGTATGCACCACAGGTACACGTCTCCGTTTAAAAATTCGAAGTAGACGAAAATAATACAATTGGCATGTGCGGATTAAAATACTGGTAAAGTTGTGTGCAAATTCATGCATGTGGCCATGACCCGGTGCCTTGCAATTTTTAAACTTTACATGCAAATTGGGTACCAAGAATGAATATATGTTCCGTACACTACACCAGGAAGATTGATTCAACCATTTTTGTGCTAGTACGACAGAACACAACTCCGATGATCTAACACGTGTTCACTAATATCATTATGTGTCTCTGTGTGGTGTATATTGGTCTGAAGAACGCCAAAATAACGGGAAATCGTCATGAAAAAAGGGCTTCACCATCCGGTCGTAGAAGGGGTACGATGTGACAACAAAAATCTGCTTCATTATAAATAAGTACACTAATGCATGTAGTGCTTCATGCACAAAACATTTTCCGCTTATCGATACCCGAACCCAAATAAAACATGGGTTGAAGAAATTCTCCCCATTTAAAGTGAAAGCTTTAATCGTTATCATATTTTCTATATCTTACAATGTTCGTACTTATCATACAGTCATAATTACTTGAAGCTAAAATACCTATTTTAACTTAAAGGCAGACTTTAACCAATAATAAAATTTATTCGCATAAAGTTCTAATATTCAGCGAGGACAATAACACGTTACTTATCAGAACATTCACTTACACACAATTAAAATTATTACCGAAACGAACAAGACTACCTGATGCATATTATATACAGTTCATTATATATAAAATTTTGTATGACGTTGTTATTGTAACTAACAGTAAGATTCCAGCACAACTGATATGGACAGATCTTCACGTGTATATTGATTTTTTAATTTCTTCTTTCAATGAGAAATACTTTATAAACTAGAGCAAATAACTGTTTTTCTGCAATTTTTGTTTTGCTAATGCTTATGCTAATGCTAACACACTACTGCTTATATTGAATTCTAATGCAATATTTAGCATATTAATAAACCTGGTGGAATATTGAATTTTTAGAAGTCCATAATTAAGACGTTTAAAAGAAAAATTAATGACAATTGAAATAATTCATTTTTATTTATACCTGCTTGATCTGGAATAAAGAATCAAGTAATACTAATAATTATCTACAGGTGAGGTTTAAACCAACTCCTTTAAACATACGAAACAAGTCAAGTGTTTGAAAGTGTATCGAAACGGTAGTATTTTGTGATATTCAAAAGTTTCATAAATGTTACACTTTACATAGTATATGTAATGGCAATTTATTAATAACTTGACAACCTACAATTGCTGCATACGCATTACTTGTCACATCTATCAACATCGCACGAAACTGCCTATCTGTCGCATATCTCCATTGTACCATTGCTTTACATTTAAAATGTCGGCGTTGAACTATTTTGCTTCAGCAGGCAAGATCAAAAACTTAAATTACATTTATTACGTTCACGGTTCAAACTGCATGAACGTAAAGGACAACAGTTTTAGTTGATAAGATGCAATGTAGCTTCAATACTTAAAAGCGTCATTCAGTTTCACCAATTGTGTATGGTGATTTCAAAGAACTAAAAATTGATCATCTGGTAATTCTTTTGCGGTCAGCCACAATCAAAATCGCAGCAAAAGTGAAGGCCAACTACATCGGGACAAGCGTTGTTTGTGCTTTAGTAACTCAAAGCTTTAATGATATTTTTACTCTTCCTATGTTTACATTTTTCAACTCTCAAATTTGGTAACTGAAACCATATGTGCCGTTTACGGAAGCTGCAAACTTTTGTCAGCAATTTATCAGTATACTATTTATTGGCATAATGATTTATTATCACAGCAATCGGAATCGAATGGAACGGGAGCAATATTCAAATCATTGTGGGTTAGACCATCTTCAAATACATTGTTGCTCTCTAAATTGTTGTGTCACCTCATTATTCATTGTTTAATCCAAATTTTCAACCAGTAAGTACAAGAATGTTTAGACTTATCTGCGATAAACTTCACCGAGATAACTCAGCCCAATAAATGAAATGACCCATACCGACACGGGTGCTATAAACACCCATATGTTGCTTAAAAATGAATAAAAAGTCTAACAAGCAACGGTGGAAACGGTGCAATGAATGTAGTTTCTTAAAAGATGTATCACAATTATTTGTTACGTTCTAACTTTATACGCACCTTCATAGGCAACTAACGATAACATAATGATTTTGGCTTGTCACTGTCACATAGCTCAAAGCGCATATGGGGTTTGATTGTAGCACTGGGAATTTTACGTTTTACATTTTCACTTTGTCACGGAAATTTCAAATGGAAAATAGCCATGATAATAAACTCTATAAAATATTTACAAACAACGAAAATTTAAACTATGTGTTTGCGGTAATGATTACATTGAATAAAAAATTATTGATTTAAATCTCTACAACTTCTAAAATAATAAGCATATTATCTCACTAACAAAAACGAATTTCAAAATTGTTTTGACCAACCGACATGTGTTCACCGGCACATGTGAGCATCATGTTTTTAAAAGATTTGACGCCGATGCAAGTTTATTCGATGTGCACGGTGTATAAATGAATATGATCAATAACTTGCTTCTCTCATGATCAGCTCGTTATTGTTATGTTAGAGACAGTATTATGTGGACAACGGAAGGGCAGGCTTATCTTATGTACATGTTTTCTTTTGATACCTACTGGTGAGGTTACTTCAAACAGGGAAGTTCTCTTTTGGAAGAAATCACAATCTTATCAGAGTTAGAAATTATTGTATTTACGTTCTCTTAAACTACTAGGAGCTAATCTTTTCCTGAAGCAATACAACAACTAACATAGAAATGTATTTTTCAACAAAGTTAACGGCGTGCAAAAGTCAACAAAAACTTGTATTAAGTGTACAAAATTGTCTGAAAAAGGTTTTGGTACTCATTATTCTATAGTGCACCTGTTTTGCATACCTAAATGGAATCATAATATACAACAGTGCCGAGGAATTTCATCGTTATCGTAATAAACTTAAAGTAATTGTTTTGTTGTCTAAAATTTTATCGGAATTTATGGTAATTAGTAATCCATGTTTTTACAATACAATGTGCCCAGGTCGTGTGAAAGTGGTAGCCACGTAATATACTAGTGTTATTTTTTGTAGTTACTGCCTAAATAAATTTATTGATTTGTTGTTGAAAAAATTTATTACAGACTGAATGCCACTCTATGTCCAAGATTTTGTAGTCTTTTGAATGACTAAATGGTTCTTCATTTCACCGCGAGTATGGTTTATTATAAAATCTGCTAAATATTGGATTTTATAAGAAAATTGAATAATCATACAATTAAAAATTGATACAATATAATCATACATATATCAAAATTTGCCAGCTTAAATGGCAACATTAAGACGGGAATGACACCATTATAAATTGTTACATAGACATAGACGTTGTTTGTTGGTGACGAAACGTACAGGACTTGTACGCCGTTATGCATTTGTGATACGCGCAGCAGCTACTAACTACCGCAGATGGTAAATGTCTTAGTGATGCTGTGCTAATGACCAAGGTGCTCGGGGTGATAACTAGAGTTGCTATTGGGAACTTATATTTTAATACAAAGTATATCATTTTATTTATTTATTTATTAAATTTATTAAAGACAAAAACCATCTTACACAGTTAAGTCACACGTTAACACAACTGAAAATGATAGTAGAAAGTAGTTAATTTAAGTTAAGGAAGACAGAAGGGGTTCACGCAGCCATTGAGGCGCTGTGTAAAAGTAAAGAAATAAGGGAGACAGAAAGAACAATTTCGTAACAATTTAACAAGCGATGGTTTAGTTGAGCGTCTATACCTCTCATATTTACTGGGCACCTCTCTGAAGTCGTACCTATTTTTATTGTATCTACCACTATAGGTAGGCATTGCAGCGTAACTTAAAATTCGTCCACAAAAGAATTGTATTTCATCAAAAGTTTGATCAACACCATAGCTTGTGACGGTTCACCATGTATAAAAAACTAGGAAGTTTAAGAATCTATTTGTAACAAAGAATCCGCAAGGGGCCAATAAAACCAATTTAGTTTCTACTCAAGTTTCCTGTCATGGAGTCTAAAAGTCATATAAGTCATATAAATGTGTATTACACTTTGTTGTATAACTTCATTTCAGCAGTGAGCCTTCATTTCCAATAACTCGGTGTTTCTAAACCAATTTGAATATGTTGTTCAACCTTATATCTTTATTACATTGTAAAAAATAGCATGACACTATAAATAACGCATATAATCATTTGGAAGTTTATTTTTCGGGAAGTACGAAGCAATCGACGAAACAACAATTTTTGAAAATTGGCTGCAAGAATGTGATATTGTTACAAACGGTTACCAGAGTTCCACGTTCACCAAGCACTTTTCTGGATTTAGAAGATGTGGAAATAAATAGAAACAATAGGACAAATGGGATAAAATGACGGTAAGTAGACAAAATCAGAGCAATTTACCCTTTTACATCGTTAATTTTGAAATTAGTAACACTAAGCTAATTTCTGTTTCTATCATTAGGGTTCTTTATTTATTCAGGGACGAAATCATTATTAAATTTTATTGGTTGGCGTGTAACAATTTAATTATTGTAAATGTACCTAAAACAAGCTTTGTAATGTTTATATACATTTAATAATGATATAAAATCATAAAAAGCATAGACTGTGTTTGGTTTATAAATAATTTAATCACGATATTTATTGTATTTTGGGTTAATTGTTGTATTAATACCTGTATTTTAAAGCTTAGAAAATATTTCTTTCAATACGTGCAAGTTGTACTGCCTATGGAAATTTCCAGGTTGTCATGTCTATGAAATTCTAGATGGAATGAACCGTTTCTCTAAAAAGTATATATAAACAGCAGTTCTGTGTTGTTGCTTTTGGATGTTTGCTTAACGACATCAAGTGAAAGTGTAATAAAACGAGGCATTTTTGCAACTTGTTCGTAACATCTGCATTCAATCCTGGCGTATTTTCACCATTGTATAAAATCTGTCTAAAGAGTAGATAGACGAAACTGTTCTGTAAAATGATGAAAGCGTTCTTTTTATCATTAGGGCAATTTTCAACCTCATATAAAATTTAGAGGGATGTTTGTAAATAAATTGTTGTTAACAGCAAAAGCAAACGTGAGAACTTAAAGTTATCTTAACATTGAGTCTTCAATTACACGTATCTATGATAAGGTGACAGCAAGACGCCGCTTTAATGTTTCAATCCCTACCCGATGTGACACAAATTACAGATATTTGTTTTGAAGTCCTCTTCTGTTGTTGATGTTTCCTCGTAAGTTCTTGCGTGTGATATTTTACATTGGACCAATTTCTTTAATGTGTCTTTACTATTTTGTACACTGTGTTTATATCCCCAAATCAAGGAATGCATCACCAATGTTCTTCACGTTGGTTTTCTGACTCGTCTCAATAGTCAAAATCAAACCAAAGGTGATATACAATGAACATCGACTTGAAGCTGTCCATAATGTCAGCAATTAGTAATGCATATCAAATTAAGAAAAACAGTGATAGTAAGAACACGAATAAAAATTACTAAAAATTTCAGACAACGCCCCTCTTTTGTCCCATATTCTGGCACACGGGAGTGCACTCACTTTATATATATATTGCAGATATTTCCATTACAATAGTAAGTTGTTACAAGATTACATGCATCATCCTATCCCAATTAGGGCAACCATCAGAAGTGGCCTCTACATGCTCTTTACTCTTCAATATACCTAAAGAATTCTAATTGTAAATGATGTTACTTAAATACTTCACGTCAAAAATAAATTGAATCGGTGAATGCATAGTAAATCCATGCTTTTTCCAACAGTATTGTAACGTCATTTATGTATTTTTCTGTTGCATATTTGTAACATACAGATGATGGTGTGATAAACGGTTTGGTTCAAGGCAACTAGTTAAAATGCCAATGAAAAGTAAATCGGTATCAATACTAATTTTAACATTTTGTCACAATTCGACACTTCTTTCTATTTATAGTGTATGTTGGCTTGGAGCGATCTTGCAGTATGTAATTCAATCAATCGTCATTATAAAATGTCACTATTGTATACAAATCTAAGGATATATTTTGATTATTGGCCATAAACATTATTGATTTTACTGTTTTGTTTACTTAGTTGGGGCGGTTTTTACCCAAAGTGCAAACAAAGACATGCGAGAACGAATTATTTATTTATCACTTATGTTATGGTGCTTTGTTTGCATTCGTTCCAACGGGTTTTAAGACATCCGAAAGATTAGCTGAGCGATAGTGAAAATATAATCAGGTGCCATTCCACTTCAACAGCCACGTGCACAATTAGGATGTTCAAATACCAAAAACTTT
This sequence comes from Callyntrura sp. NNG-2020, assembly GCA_027744055.1. Classification (NCBI taxonomy): domain Eukaryota; kingdom Metazoa; phylum Arthropoda; class Collembola; order Entomobryomorpha; family Paronellidae; genus Callyntrura; species Callyntrura sp. NNG-2020. Next base: position 3,178 of record JAHZNE010008048.1, on the reverse strand, counting down.
AATTAAAAGCATAAATGTGTTGGAACCTAGTGTCTATTAATATCCTTCCCGCTCGTAGTCATCAAACAATCATTTTCCGTAGTTTCTGCATATGAATTAGTTAATCATCTTAAAAATTACTGCGAAATTAATGATGCGGGCGGCGATAAAATTTGATATGCTATGTTATGCATTACAATGAATACAATTTTGAATTTGTTATCATCATATAGCTTGGAGTTAGTAATAATTTAAATATGTCTTAGTAGAGATCGAAGATTACCAATCAGGGTTAAAATAGTAAGAGCTACTACTTATAAAAAACAAAAGTGATAAACCTTTGGAATGAAATATTAATTGATTCCGTAAATATAATTCTTAATTAGCGCATTTAATTTCAATAAACATCAGTAAACCTGCTAAATTAATTATACTATTAATTAATTAATAACCTTTATATTATAGCTTTGATAACGGGTTCATCTCTACTTTGGAAATTAAGCATAATACCCCATTAACAAAATATATGGTTCTACATACTATTTTCGACTTTCTAACTGATTGCCTGTGGTGACTGACTATATAACGACAGCTTGTTCGCTTCCTGGGGATCGCTTTAATATCTATAACCGATCGGATCTCAACCGACAATGCTTTATCAATCAAGACGTAGTGTAACCCACCTTTCGCACAACAAATTTTTGTTCCATATCTGTTCCGTCGGAAGAAGCATTTTTATAGTGTATTTAGTGAATTGAATGTAATGTTTATTTGTAAAATACGTTCCTTGTCAATGTTAGCATGTAAGTAGTAACATATAGAATGTAATATGAATTTATGCCATGGAAACATGTTTTTGTTATTGAATGTAAAAATTGAACGTCAAACGCGCTGTCAATGTTGTAAGTCAAAGGTCAGGAGGAAAACAGGCTATATAAGGAGGTGGAGAACCGTCATTTCTTGAGAGATTTCAAGAATTACAGCTCAGTCAACTGCGACCAGATATCGTTTCAGCCTGTCACCTCAAATGCATTTCGGATACGCCACAATAGGGAATTATACCTTACGTACTTAGTGGTCACAATTAATTATACCTTTAACGTTATAAGTCCGTATTATACCCTACGTATTTATGGTGTTATTCCAAAAATACTTTTAATAAAACAAGCGTTTCTTAATCAAAATCGCATCAGTTGTGTCATCTTCTGGCCTCAGCTTTTTAAACGGCTAAAGTAGCGGCTTAGGAGTATTCCTATCTTTTGGTATTTGTGATGCCGCGTTTACAATTTAGCCTCATTTGGCGCCAAACTTAATCATTTGTAACGTTGAATTCAAGAATACAAACACATGTTTTGTCATTAGTGAAGAATAGTGTGTTAACATACACGATGTAGTTAACTAAAGATCCAGATTAAAAAAAACCGTGGTCACAGTAGAACGGAAAAGTTGACGTTTCAATCGCACTTTATAACAACATGAAAATCACAAATATGAGGATATGAATAAACGGTGAATGTTGCTACTCTGACTGACTCAAAATTTTCCATTACTGCACTTATGATAAAAATTTTAACAACTAAACTAACAGTACTATTAAAATATAAAGCGTTTTTGCTTACATTTAAAATTTTGCAAAGAAGAAAAAAATTCCCATTGTTTCACCAAGCAATTAACGATACACGGTGCAAGTCGGACCTTGTATGGACAAATGACCTTGGAACATTTGTTAAATTATACCTGCTCACGTAAAAGACAAAACGTATCATTATTTTAGTAAAATAAACCATCCCCCGCAAAAATTACTTTTGCTCTTATACGTATTGACCTTGAATTCACAATCTATTGGATTGTCGCATGGAATAGTTTTTACAGTCGTCAGGTTAACGTCAGACATCCATTGAATTTCCTGACGGTCGTTGTCAAAGAGCAGCTGTGGCGTGGAATGAATTCAAAACTCCCTTCTTTTACAACCAGAGGCCCTCTCACTATGCAGAAACCTTTATCTTTGACACCGGGAATATTTTGACGTTTTGCAGAAATATGGACTGTTGCTTTCCGTCCTATCTGGTGACTAGAAACAGTTATGCTACCAGCATGTACTGAATCGACAACAATAATAACATTTGCCTTCTCTGATTTTGGCAAACACTCAAGTCGAATGCCGTCGTCCGAAAATGCCAGGACAGTATCAGATTTCGGGCACCAAGTATTCTTGGGACCCGGCAGCAGCAATCGTAATACTATGAATGCCCTGTTTACAAGTGTATAGCCCATTGAACACAGCGCTATATCGGAATCCTTTTGCTGGGTGATAGAATGCTTCTACTATTTCATCTGTTCCCTGCACAAAATAAAACTTCAAATATTGATCTCCGATAAATGTAAAAATAAGCGCGATATTTTATATTTTCATACGTTGAAATTTCTGCGAAGCAGAATCGGCATAGACGACAGCGTTGGGTCCTTAATACGACAAGGTACGCGTTTAGAGTCATCAACAGCCCTATTTTGTGGCATCAACAGAGGGTTGTCCTTTTCATCTCGAGAAAAAACGAACGCATCATCGTAGTAGTCTGGAGATTCCACATTTTCACAAATAATCCCAACGGAAGCACCCCAATCGGCAAATTGAGTGCCAGTTGTAAAACTGATGATAACGTGCTAATTACAAATGTGCTAAACTTCAAAGATTTTCTTGGGTAATTAATTGTGACAACCGTCGGGGATTCAATATAACCTACAAGTTTCCACGTAATCGGAAAAATAGAGGTGCATTCAAATTTTAAAACGCCTTCAGCATTCAAAGCGTAGTAAACTGTTCTTCGTTGGATTCACCCAAGGATATAAGTTCAATTTTGGGTTCAAAAACTCCGGTGCCTTCAGGCACCACTGCCACTAAAAAGTAATATCACCCTAACCAATATATTCTTACTACAAATGTGAATTGGGAATTTGCGTAGTCATTAAAATTTATTTCACTAGAAACACAATCTCTGTAGTAGTTCAACTGACTAGCGGCCGTTTCCAGTAAAATATTGTGTGGTTTGGTAATTATTCGTTCGTTTTCATTTTTTTGTATTTGCTTGCGTATAACTCCGATTGCGGATTGGTGGTCAGCAGTACTGGTGAGAGTAATACCTGGGCTAATTGCCGTTCCAAAAAACTTATCACAACCAACAAAATTAATTGACATCGTTTA